>KN486982.1:19641-37553 GCA_000787095.1 Periophthalmodon schlosseri | reverse complement strand
TATACATATATATAAAAATATGCTGCTTGCTACCAGGATTTCCAATTATTGCAGTCTATTCTTGTTTGTCTTGTCTTGACATTTGATTGATGACGTATGACCCCATTGATGCATTGATTGAACTGCATTGAACTGCATATGTAAGTAGTTGTGATGGTAAAGTTAGGGAAGTCAGAGGAAGTGTCACTTTGTTGCTGGATTCCTCTTTTGCAGACAAACAGTAAAAAAGAAACTCACAAATGGAAAAAAGGGAAGACAAAGATGATCATTTCTCCTCGAGTCAACTTTAAACACAAAGTTAAAGGGTCTGTACGAGTTGGGCAATATCCATTTTTTTTATATCATCATACCGTCCCCTAATTATACTGAAATAGACGGCATTATTACTGTTTTATTTATTTTTATTTATTTATTTGATTGGGACAATGCATGCTAATGAACAGACATGATCCACTCATTGCACAGTTCCCATCCATCTAATTAAGCCAAATCTGATAAAAAATGTATTAGTGAGTTAAATTCAGATTTTTCCTTAAATAGCACATACAGGGTGTGTAAATAGATACAATAATGCTCATTTATTAAGAGACTATGTTAATTTAGCTGATTTAAGTTCAAAATACATCATTAATTGACCAACAAGCTTCGTGTCTCTCCCCTTTGCTCGCACCCACATGTCTGCTCCTGCACTACCACCTTGCACTGTTTTTTTTGTGAAATTGTGACAGTAAAGATGCTGAAGGTTTGATTGTGAAACGTAACACACAAATACACATTGAAGAAGCGACGGTTTCTTTCCTCTTTCGCGAGACGCACAAAACTCATGGCATCATGGCCACACGGACAACGCACACAGACACAACCAAGATAGCGCTGTACTTTAGTTTTAAAGCACCATAAAAGACAACAAAGATATAGATATTAACGGGGCTGTTTGCCTTCATTTAAGACATCAAATACACTGTTTGATAATATGGAAGCCCTGCTTCATTTTGTGCCAGATGCACAGGACAGACAAGCCTTTTTCAGTCACAAGTAAAATAAATTACTCATCTACTGTAACAACTTCAATGATTTTCATCTGTGTAACTAATATAGGCCTACCTGATACACTGTGGGCCTGTAGCTGGGCTCTGACTGTACGACTGCATTATAACAGAGAAATCAAGGTAATGTTTTCTCAGTGGCCCGCTGTTGGCGTGTGCACGTGTCTCGGTGTGTGGATATAAAATGTGTTTGAGCGAAAGAAAACATCACTTCTCTGCGTATTTGGGCAGTTTATGAAGTTGGTTCACTCACCTGTCTGTCCTGTCCAAGCGCCTTCTGCTCTGTCCTTCACAAACATGAAGAAAATAACAACCAAACAGTATATTCAGAGCGAGTGTGTATCCATGATGATGATGATTTATGATGAAGTTCATAAAGTCAGAATATGTCCACGTCCTGAGTGCAACTCCACGTCCTGCACATTGCTCCAAGTCTGCATGTTAAAAAGTGATATTCTTTTTTTTAGACAGCACTGTTTAAGCCCCAACAGTTGTTTTGACAGCACATGCACGCTTTTGGCATGATGATGCGTCCTGTGTAACTTTTTTGCGGCAGCGCTTATATGTTTTCAGCTTTTGTGGATTAGTAACTTAGCAAAGTTAAAAGAAAGCTATTTAACAGAAAATAGAGATTTAATATCTGTCAAATGGCTTAGAGTATATATTTAAGGGAGTACTTAAATTATTGGCTGTAGTGTTAAACATAAACTTTGCGTATTCTAGAGAGGATTTTTTTAACAGATGGTATTAAAGGTGACACCGTCATGTTTTTTAATACAGCAGTATTGCCATATCGCCCAACTCTAGCCTGTACCTTGATTTTCCATGTATTTGAGCAAAATGTGTTTTACCCCAGTGACTAATTATAAAGCATGTTATTTTCCGAAAATCAGAAAGTGCTCGATTAGCATGGTAGTGGTTGTTAGCAGTACAGTGAGTGTTATGGTCTCTGAGAGTTGTGAAAAGTGCTTATAAACGCATTGTGTGTGAATAATTAGAATGCTCAGAATGTATAAGGTAAGTGAGGAATAACTTTGGATCATTGCAAACCCTTTAAAATAAACTAGTTCTGGTCTTTTCGTTTTAAGAATCAGTTGCACCACCTTCATGTAGAGTATAGATTGACTTGAAATGACTTAATTTTGCTTCTAACTTGTTCACAGTTATAATTTTTGGGTTTTTAAGAATATATTGTGACCTGGGAAATTGCATTGTTTGAGTAACTTTTTTAATTTCTAATCTCAACTTGATGAGATGAATTAACACAGTGACATTGTAAGTTAGGAAGGTTGAGTCTCACAACTGTCGTAACAAATCAGTCTAAGTTCTGCTTGTGGCCTTGTCATCCTTAAGATATGGAAATGAAGAATGTGTGAGAGGAGGAACAGGTGCCCAGAGCAGAGGACTCCCTTTTTCTCCAAGGCCATCTGAAAACAAAAAAAAAAACGCTTTCTCTGTTCTGGTGGTCCACAAAGTTGTGGCTAAACCAGAGATGCTAGTACTGCCACTGATACTTAAAGGTGGACTGCGTAACTTTTCTGATGGAAGATACAAAATGAGCTTGTCACTATGCAAATGTTATTGCTTAACCTGGGGTGTTACACAGTGTAGTAGTATCATGTATATCTGTTTGTTTTATTATAGGTGTTTTATAGCTCAAAAATACATTGAAAAACATGCATTTTTACAGTGAGTGGGCTTGCCTCCTCACAGATATGACCTGTAACTTGGTGACTGCTTTAAAGTTTAAAGGAACTGTATGTAAACATGTTCAAATTAAATACAACTTTTACTGATAACAATTCTAATGTTGATTTATTCTTAATTACACAAAAAATATTGGGCATGATGTCCCGTTTATTTATCTTATAATTTGGTGTTTTGGTTCTCAAGGCGATTATCCAATCAGAAAGCAGAATGAGTCTCTCATTTGGGTTGCCTGTTTCATTGCTGAAATCCAGGATGACTTTTATATTGAAATAACCTCTGTCTCCTCTCTCCTCTCACAAACAGAAGTTACAGAACATGGATGAGTTTTTTTTTACTTTGAAGGAATTTCTGTCTTCACTCCTCTGATAAACAGTTACATAACATGCGCCTTTTTTTTTAAGTAACATCAGTTTCTTCTTCTTCTTCTCATAAACAGAAGTTATAGAACATAGAAAGTCTTTTGTTTTGAAGTAAACTCTGTCTCCTCTCTCCTCTCATAAACAGAAGTTACAGGACATGGATGACTTTTATTTTGAAGTAACCTTTGTCTTCCCTCTTTTCTGCTAAACAGAAGTTACAGGACATGGATGAGCGGAGGATCCGGAGGCTAGCTGAGGGCTACAGTCAGTTCTCCGACATTGAGAAGAAGGTGCTCCCTATCATCACCAAGTGTCTGGAGGGCATCACTGCAGCGGGAACACGTATCAATGCTAACCAGGTATGGAGCATGCAAACACCGCTTTGTGCAAACACAATAATGGCGATGTTTTTAAATAGTATTACGTCTTCTGTAAGTAATTCTGATTATAAATTCACCAAAATCAAAAGTAAGAATTTTAAAAGCAAAAGTAGCCTGCTTAATCTGATATAATGTTTTGTTTTACAGTGAAACGAAACATAAAATCAGTGTAATGATTTAGATGTGCTTTTGTAGTCAGTAGGAGTGAAGGGAAGAGTTGTAGAAGTTTTGCTAGTACTCCATAGAATATAGATGAAAAGGCAGGAGACAATCTGGTCTTATGCAGAAGAAGTTTATTACAAATCACAATGGTCAGGGGGACTTGAACTTCAACACATAGCATTGCCATACAAGGTATTGCCCTGGTGATGCTTCCACATAAAGAGTTGAAATAACTTCTGTAGTGCGTCATATGGAAGGACATATTGAAGGACATGCGTATATCAGAAGACATGAGACATCTAGATGATATATTGATACTGTGTTCTAGCTTGACCCTGCATCACCAGTGTCCAGTTTGACCCGATAACATTAGTGATTCTGTTATTCTCTCATTAGTTATTCTGTTACGTTCTGTAGTTATTCTGTTATTGACACTATGTTAACGCATAGTATCAATAACAGAATAACTACAGAACTATGTTAACACACAATATCAATAATCATAAAATGAATCATCATATTAGACCTGGTGCCCTCTCTCTCTGCCCAGTCATAGCCTTAGTGACCTATTTTGTTTCTTCTACAGGACTCCATCCTCTTCATAGAACAGCACAAGTCGGGCTTCGAGCGGCCCGCAGACGTGGAGTTTGAGGACTACTCTCACGGAATCAAGCCCGCAACTTCCGAGTCCACTCTGAATCCGCCCAAAGTCAAGGGCAAGCTGTGGATCTTCAGCAAGAAGCACAAGGTAACACCCATACGATGTTAGTGAAGATGTCCACATGTGTCCCTGTGTGCTAGATGTCATACTCTGTTCATTCACGTGGCTAACCTGCTACAAACGTTTCTATCAAATATCGGTATCGGTCTTATACGTAGAAAGTTCACGATATTCAGCACCGATATTTGTTTTGCTCTGTCTCTGTGCCCATGTATCATTCCCAGATATTTTTTTAAACACTAGACTAGTGAGTTACAATGGAAATTAAATTAAAGTGCATATAACAGGTTTTCATGTTTTTCTAATTTTGACTTGGTTTGGTAAAATAAAAGCGTTGTCGATTTATATCTAAATATGGGATTATTATCTACCTCCATTTGTCCAATTACATACCTTGAAAAACATGCATTCTTACTCTCAGATCTGACCTGTAACTTTGTCTAATGGTGCCACCTGCTTGTTTCCATGGAGATAGTTACCGTACATTTATGCCATACAGCAGAACAAGTCAAGTCAAGTTAACAGCTACTTTTTACCTTATGTTAAGTAGAGATTGGCAATTCCAGGGTGTGGAGTAGAGGAAGGTGTATGGAGTTTAAAAACACAGTGGAGCACTTTCTGTTTTACCACCCGACATCACAAGGTGTTTTCTGTTTGAGAGAAGAACTCAGCCTAAATATGCAGGGTTTGTGTGTTAAACAGTGAATAAAACAAAATATACCTCCAGGTATGTTTTTAATGAGGAAACACCATTATAACAGTCAGAAACAGTAAACCAGGGCCTTTGTTTCCCTCTGAACACGAGAGTGAAGTGTGGTTGAGAGAGTGCGCATTCCAGAGCCCTACTCCCTCAGGGGCCTCAGCTGTAGGGACCTGCCCAACATGCCTGCTATGTCACTATGTACACTCAGTAAGGCTGCATGCTTAATAACAGTGCATAGTAATGACAAATGGTTCAGTACTTATGTGTTAGTTTACCTAAAGGTGTGATATGTAACTTTTCTGGTCAGAGGGAGTATGTCACTTGATTGTCCCCATGGAGATATCATTGCTTTACCTTTGAATGTTCTACAGTAGGGCTGCATAATATTGAATAATTAATAATAATAATAAACCCAGTAATTTAAGTCCTAATAAAACAGACATCTGCAAGCCTTAAAGAGCACGTATTACGCTATTTTCTGATCTATTTTATAATGTTGTTTCCTTATCAAAAACATACCTGCTTTGTTTCATTCACACATGTTTAACATGCATATTTAGGCTGCCTACTTTTCTCAAACTAAAAACACTCTGTTCCTCCTTGTAATGTCATTAAGTGGTAATACAGGATGAGCTCCACTATGTTCTTAAACTTCATACACCTTCACTAGAATCATTTGGATAATTTCGTTCCTAGAATTGCCAATCTTCATGGCTTCATGGCATCACAAGGTTGAACGCAGCATTTTGAGCTTTGGAGATGTAGACAAAGTAATAATAAAGGATTACTCATGTGTGAAAGAAGACAAAACACAGGTAACATCATTATAATACGGCTTAAACCGCACACGAGTCAATTTTGCATCAGATGGTTAAAAAAACAAAGTTTACATAATTAACATTAACATATACAAAACTACAACCGAGTATAAAAACGGAGTATAAAATTATGTGGGCAGTACGAGAATTAAGTTGTAACATTTCAACATTAAAGTTGTAATTTTACGAGAATGAAGTTGTAAAATTTCGAGATTAAAGTCGTCGTAAAAAAAACAAAAACATAGAGGCTGACGCCGATTCAAAGCAAATGCAGACTGCAAAAAACTGGCTCTGGGATGAGTTAAAAGCTTACATAAATGCCCATAAAGGAGGTCAAACTTTGAAATGCTGTTATGTTAGACAGATTGCTACCGCAATTTAGCTGCCGCCTCTCTGCATCAGTCACAAACTGTTGAATGAAGTAGCCTACATTTTCTCCCCGTGGAGTGACCGAACTCCTCCTTAGAAAAAGCCTGCAGAGCGTGGCTCTCCCTGAGGCTCATTAGGCAGGACACAGGCTGTGCTCCGAGCTGCAAACAGGTCGAGAAGTCTCAGGATGATCTTTACCCATACTCCGCTCTGCTTAGCTTAGCTCTGCTATTCCAAACGTGGGCACTTTGCTCAGTGTGATAACTTCAGCCTCTCATTCTGGGCTTGTGAGCCGTGCACACTGGGCAGTCCCGGTTTTACGCAGATTATAATGTAGCATAATCTCTATTGCCACTGCGCTGTCCTTTGTCTGTTTCCAAATGTGTACAGTTTAGTCCAATTCACAGAGCTGAAACTGGTTTTAGTCTCTGATCCCGAATTCTTTATGCGGAATCAACCACAGCATACTGTCCTCGCTGTTCCCCAGTGAGGGTCTGGAGCACTGTGCCCTATGTGTTACCTTTTAACTTTTTGTTCAGCAGAGATTGGCAATTCCAGGGCTGAAATTATCCAAATGATTCTAGTGAAGGCGTATGGAGTTTAAAAACACTTTGGAGCACTTACTGTATTACCCCATGACATCACAGGAACAGAGTGTTTTCAGTATGACAGAAAAACACAGCCTAATGTGTGCAGGGTTTGTGTGTTAAACATGTGTGAAAGAAACAAAACACAACTCCAGGTATGATCTTGATGAGGAAACAACATTATAACATAGATCAGAAAATAGCGTAATATGGGCCCTTTAACTATAGGGATTCTGGAATTTTCTTTTATCACGTGACACTTGATAAATAAACTGTTCTGTCTCTAACTGTCTCATACCTGAACACTACGTATCTTCCCTATGTTCTCTGTGTCATCCTGTGTAGCATGTCTTCGCAGTGTCCTCTTTAGAGTGTGCTAACCGTGCATGTTTGTCCTCTGTTTTGTCCAGACGTCAGGAGTGGAGAAACACATGGTAACACTTTTTGTCTGGCTGTGTCTAGACGAGCTGTGGTGGGACACTAACATACCACGCAACAACAGCTTCGCTCATGGTGCATGGGCTTTGGCAAATCTCTACTAACATTTAAGCAGTTGTATATTTTTGGATTATTTGCACTGCGAAAATGAATCTGTTAATGGGTTACAGTGATGATTTTTTTTTGGCATTTTATGAGACCAAAGAGTTTAGAAAGTTTATCTAAAATTTCAGTGTCAATTTTCTGTGTGAAAGTAGGAGACCGTTATCTCAAATAACTTTAAATGGCTAAAATTTAAGAATTATGTATCTTGATTTTATAAGATTTTTGGCAGAGGTGGGTAGTACTCAGTTACATTTAGTCAGTTACATTTACTTGAGTAAGGAAATTGTACTTTTCAGAGTACTATTCTAGCAGCATACTTTTACTCCTACTTGAGTTTAGTAACAGTACTCTTACTTGAGTAAAAGCTTGTTTTACTCTTCCCACTGTGAGTAAGTCTACAAGTGCCAAAAGCTTTATGTTTATATTATTTGAACGTTTGTGTTTCTTGCACCCCTCCTTCAGATATGATTTAGTTTGTTCCATTTTTGTGTCTAGCTTTTGAAAATTGTGTGGTTTATTGAATGTTTTTTCCATCACATTACGTTAACTCCAAATTATAAATCAGATGTTACATCCTGACACTCTTTAAGTTACTCTTACTTGAGTAGTACTCTTTACTCTTATTTCTTGAACCACTACTTTGTACTTCTATTTGAGTAATGATTTTGAAGTAACAGTACTCTTACTTGAGTAGTACAGTTTTTGCCTTCTCTACCCACCTCTGATTTTTGAATGAAGTGCAGGAATTGAATGTGTAATATGACCTTTATTCCTTTGAAGAGTCAAAATTTGTACTAAAATTGAGATACATAATTTTAATTCAAGCTATTTAAACTTATTTTGTAATATCAAACATGTTGTCACTCATCTGAGCCTTTTTGCATTGGTTGGATCTGCATCAAGAGTGGAAAGTAATTAAACATACTCAAATATTACTGTAATTAAGTCAATTCTTGGGGTACTTGTACTTTTACTTGTAAATGTGTATAGGAGTTACCGAGTACAGTACAAGTACTAATAATTACTTACAGTACAAGTACAAATTTGGCAGCAGCATAAATGATAATATTGAAACTACTTTATGCCACTGACACAATAACAATAAAGCAGGATAATCCCAGTAAACCATTTTAAATAGACAGTATCATTCAGAAGACTTGAGCATGAGATAAATTGCAGAATGAACCAATAATAAACTGTTACTTATTCAATCTTCTACATCTCATTACAGTGTTATTGTATAACAACAAAAATCTCCACATTTTAACAAAATAAATGTACACACCATAAATATTAAATGTTCATAACTGAAGTTGAGATAAATATTAAGTTTTCATAACTGAAGTTGATATAGTAATTATCATGAAAGGCCAAATGGTTTACATCTTTAAGCATGTAACTGGACTTTTACCTGAGAATTGTCAATGCTCTTTCCACCACTGATCTGCAGACACATAATGGTACATAGATAGTTCATATCTTTATAACCTGATTGTTGTGGTGTGTTTTGTAGCCTGTAGAATCTGAGGACTTCTCCCACCTCCCTCCAGAGCAGAGGAAGAAGAAGCTCCAGGCCAAGATTGATGAGATCACCAAAGAGCTGCAGAAGGCCCAGGACAGCAGGTACATGTGGGCTCACAGTGCAGCTACTGTAGGACTGTTAAGTGTGACACCACAAACGGTGTATTTCTCACTTCCAGGTCCAAGACGCAGCTACCTTTGTTTTTTCATTTAAAGGTATTACGTGGTATTATGCAAAATTGACTTTTTGGAGCTTTCTACAGTGTTATAACGTTGTTCCCTCATCAAAAACATACCTGAAGTGGTTTTGGATGTCATCCGGGCATGTTTGCTCACACATGACAATTTGCCACCATAAATATACAAAAGCATGATACAAAACTGTACACAGCAACTTCACAAACCTGATGCGATGTGCAGTTGTTTCATTAGCGGGGCGCACACTGGATGTGTTGTGATAGCGCTCTGAAGGGGGAGTAACTTAGAGCAAAGGGAGGTGAGACTCAGAGCATCAAAAATGAAAGTGAAGCTTGTAAAACATGCTAATTAGTTGTTTTCCGTGAAAGGGAACATGGTGATCTAAATATGTTATGTGTTAGCAGTTAATACCCCAAAGAAGTGTAATACCCATAGACTAGACCCATAGCTAACCTGCTAGCCGCCACATTCCAAACAGGAAGTGAGCATGGGCGCCCTTCCACTCCCTCGACTCTGGCTCCAGTTCACTTTACATTGAAAAATTGTCACCCCTCTCTCTGTAGCTGCTGCAGTGAGCCTTGTCATTTTGGTCTTGTTCATATTGGACCCGCTCTGCATGATCCTGGTATTTTTATTTTGCTATTGTGCCCGTAAATCAATATATGAACATTAATAACAGACAATTATACAGTATTTATAATTTATGTTGTGTCTGTGTAATGCCACAGTCGTACAGGTTGGTTTCACTTCGTAAGAAGGTTAAATTTTGTCAGACAAGACAATGTTTTTTTTTTCCCATTGGACAGTTTTCTTTTTTTTTTTTTTTTTTTTTTTTTTTTTTTTTTTTTTTTTTTTTTTTTTTTTTTTTTTTTTTTTTTTTTTTTTTTTTTTTTTTTTTTTTTTTTTTTTTTTTGTCAAAAGATAAAAAAAAGAAAAGAAAATTAAAGGATGTGCTTAAAGGGTCAGTTTACATAATTTAACCTTCTATTGCTATTCTTTATAATTTGTGATTTTTTAAGGTTAATGCTTTTACAGACAGAAATACATTTATCTGGCTACTGTATATTACTGTAATTAATTAAATTCTTGGGGTACTTGTACTTTTATGAGTGAACATGTACCGGGTACTTGTAAATGAGCATAGAAGTTACTGAGTACAGCACAAGTCCCACTTGTCTAATCCATTTCTGTCTCACTGCTGTGTCCATCTGCATCACCTGCTCTGATTAGCCAGAGCTCAGAGAATAAGCAGATTTTGGTTTAAAATGACTTAATACAGCTTTAAACTAGTTAATTAACCACATTCTTTTTAATAAAAAAAAGATCTAAAATGCTATTAAATTGTGTAAAAAGTAACTAGTACTTTGTGTAGTCTTTTTCATGCATATTTGATACTTTTACTTGTATGTACAAATTTGGCAGCAGCACTTGTAATGGTGTATATGCTTGTCATGATAACACATTTTGAAGCACAACATATTGCTACAGAGATATACTGCGTTAAACGATCATATTAAAACTACTATATGCCACTGACACAGTAATATTGTCAGTGATTTTTTAAGGTATTTCTGTCTATAAAAGTAACCATTAACATTTATCTGGTTACAGATTTCGGAAAAAATGTTTAGCGGAGACATTACATACGTTTCTGCCTATTAGAACCATGATGATTTAGCGGCATAGGAACCCCAGCTCTTGCCTCCATATGAGACATAGCCTTCTAATGTAGGATTGTAAAATACAAAGAAACAGGCCTGAATTTGTGTTGTGTCCTGGCAGTGAGGCGTTGGAGAAGATGAAGGTGGTGTATGCTAACAACCCAGGTTTAGGAGACCCCAGCAGCCTGGAGCCCAGCATCTCAGAGACAGCTCAGAAGATTGGCAAGCTGCGAGGAGAGATAGCCAAGTATGAGGTACGTACATCTGTCTGTTACCGTATCTTAGGATGTGTGCATCACAAAAACAGAAGTCTACCTGTGTAGTGTCTCACTTCAAAATATCCCCTTCTGTCTGTTCTAACTAGGCATGTCTAAATTGTTGTGAGAATAAACATTGCAATTATATTAATAATAATAATAATAATAATAATGCAGTCTTACATAGTGCTTTTCCATTAGAATCGTGTGCATTAGCCTTACAGCTTTACTCAACTGACACAGTGTTGTGTTTTTGTCTATTGTAAATCTTCATAATATAATTTATCTTGGTCTTGATTTTCATTGCATGTTCCTGTTTTCCTGCTGTTCTTGACCTTTGCGTTACAACACTGTAATATCTCTATTGTGGGACAAATAAAGGTTTATTTTATTGTATTACTAATTCACTACACCCCCTAGTGGTGGTATCCTTCTATTGTAGCCACAGCTGCCCTGGGACAGAGGCAGAAGCGATCTCCCTCCAGCCACCACCAACACTCACACACCACATCCATACTGATCTACATACCCTACCTTTAGTTAATAGAATAAACATTTGATATTTTTTGCATTACCTTGCTTTTTGGAGCAGATGTTACATATAAAATGTCATCTAAAATGTCTTATCTTATCTGATTGCCTTGCTGTTCCTGTACAGACATGGCTTTTAGAAGCGATGGGAGGAGAAGATTCCTCCAGCCCAGACAACCACCAGCACACGTGAGGCTCTTTTCTTAATGGAAATATTTTAATACCAATTTCAGATTTCAGTAAAATTAACAGACATGTTATTTACTGGTCAAAAGCGTGTTAGAGCCCATAGATTGTAATAGTAGTTTGCTGTGTCTGTCCCACAGTGTGAGCACAGAGGAGTTACCTGAGCCTCCGGAGTTCCCAGACCCCCCGGAGGAGAGCACGCCTACAGTCAGTCTCTACACAGACTTCTCTGAGTTTGACGACGTGTGTGGACAGTACAAGGTGCTCTACGCCTTTGACGGTAATGACATCACTTTAACACACAGTTCTGGGGTAAATGGAAGTTGTAAAAAAAATAAAATGTTTGAAAGACAACGTAAAAATAATAATGTAGTATATCTGTGTAATCCGTGTAGTATCATAGCAAAAGAAAATTCAGTTCTGTTGAAATGGACAAAAGTTTTAAGATAATTCCAGATACTCCAATCGGCTTCTTCAGTTCTGGTCAGAAGGGAGGAGCTAACTACACAGGTTAGTGTAGTTAGCTCCTCCCTTCAGATAGATATAAGGCAGTGTCCCACCAGCAGCACCCACCAGTGTCAGACCAGAACTGAAGAAGCCACTTAGATGAGCAGTGAAACATCTTCACTCTAAAACTTTTGTCCAGTTGACAAAATTGAATTTCCTTTTGCAATCCAGTATATGCACATGTACATTTGAAGACAAAAAATATACATTTGTCTCAATAATATTAATGCATTGGATTTACATAGGGTGTTTCAAGACACCATAAGAGGTTAACATTGCATTATTCATTAGCTCCTTACTCGATGGTGATAAGCTGATGGAAGTGATTCACTCACACACTGTATTTGTACTAGGCAATGTTGATGTCTTGTCAACAGTCTGCTCTAGAGTCACTGCTGCCCCCCTGTGGCACCTGGTACTAACCAGTCTTGTCTAACCATTGTTACAATGTGGTATATTGTCAAAGGACACAACAACAGTCAATCTCTGATGTGTTCATTTTGAAGAAAAACATTGTATTAGTTATTTTATATTCACTGAAGCCTATTTTATCGTTTGTACTTGACCATGTTAAGAGCCTCTACTTGTGTGTGCACAGGCAAAGACGAGGGCACTCTCTCTATCAACCCTGGAGAGCAGCTCAGTGCCATTGAGGAGGACCAGGGAGACGGCTGGATGAGAGTGGTGAAGGCCAACGGAGAGGAGGGATACATACCATCGTCCTATGTCCAACCGCTATAACGTCCTCTGTCCAGTGTCCTCTGTCCAACCGCTATAACGTCCAAGCAGACACCTCATCACATAATAATCATACATATTGTGAAGCAACAATAGCATTACAATTAAAATCTACACTGCAAACATATGTTCTTTGGAAGAAACTTAATTTATCACACAGCCAAAGAAAAAAAATAAATAAATTTGATTTTAAATTTCTTAAACATGAAATAACTGTGTCCCCAGACATGAGGTAAACACGAACAAATCAAATATAGCTTTTGCTGATAACAATTGTAATGCTGATTTATTCTTAATTACAAAAACATTGGACATGATGTCACATTTATTTATCTCTCTCTTTTGGGTTGCCAAGGGAAAAACTTGTGTCTTCTTTATGCAGGTTTAGGCAATAGGCACTGGTAACCCAGGTTCAGTTGTGATTGTTATACATAGCGCAGGCTACTTACAGTTCCTTAAAAACAGCTTTAGCGTTTATAACAAAACCCTTTCATTACAAATTTGAGCCTGTTGCTTAGTGACAGGATTTCCATAGAGTTTTGGTTTTTTTTTTTGCAGTACAGATTTCATTCAAATCAGAAAATATTGCTTATGAAGTTCACTTGGTTATTTTGTGATATCTAGTCCTGCTTGTCTCTGTGAAAATGTGCCAGGTTGAATTCTTCTCAAAAAGCTCATATACCACACTTTTGAATGTAGATCAAAAAGCTGTTGGAAATATGAACTCAAATAGTTTATCCATCCACTTTACATATAGGACCTATATGTTTTTCCAGATTATAATGTGACAAAAATATGTGATTTAAAAAAAAAAAACTGGATTAAAACCACTATCTTGTATACAGTGCACAGAATATAACATTCCTAAATGAACTGTCACAATTGTGCAGTCAAATATATGCATATCTAATATTGTAAATGTATAAATATATAGGTGAGGCATCGCTAGATTTTAAGAACATGGCCGAGCACATTCTTAAAACTCACTGTAAAAACATGCCGTGCCCTTCGCTAATATTTAACCCATTGATAAAAATGTAAGGTGTTACATGTTTACAATGTTTTTTCCCAAACAGCTGGAACTTTAAACTTTTTATTGACAATTGTACTTTTACTTTTTAATACATTTTAAGAGTTTTTACAACAACATACTGCTATTTTCTAAACACAGGTGGTTTTATTAGCAAAGGGCACTGTACATATAGAGAAAATTGCAAAAACTAGGGATGTCATCAGGTCAAATTTCTGTTTACATATAGTTTTTTAACAAAAAACTATGCAATTTTACAAATGTCACAGTGAAAAATCATTAAGTTAAAGTGCAGAATGTTACTTTTTTGGTGGAGGGTCTGCTACCTGCTTGTCTCCATGGAGATGTAATTGCTTTGCCTGGAATGTTCCACTGTATGACATTAAACTGATGTATCTAGCATGTGAGACCTGTAACTTGGCCTGGTGGCGTCGTCTGCTCGTCTCCATGGAGAATTTATAAGTTAAATGTCATACTGTGGAATATTCCAATCAAGGCAGTAACAAGCGGAAAGTTACATAGTGCACTTTTAAATATTGTATGCACACTATTTGATTACCATTCTTCTCAGTCTATTAAACCAGTGATTGGTAAACTGTCTTCATATAAATTTGATATTTGTGAAAACTTTTTGAAATTCTGACTTCCCTAGTAAAATTCTAAAGTATTTGTTAATCTTTTTCACATAAAACTGCATTTTTATAAGAGAAGAGCTGTGTATTAGTGATGTCTCCTACACAACTGTATATGTCATTTATAAAGTTATTAAGTACAAACGAACTGTGTGTTTGTCCGTTTTATGATTGAAAACCACAAAACAAAAAGTTTACAAAATAAAATCACATTTATTTAAGACTAAAAGGCACATGGGTCTTTCACAGCAGTAGTTCAGTAGTGGGAGGTTTAAGGTTTAGGATGGATTTGAAATTTAAAATAAAACTTAAAAAAACCAAAAAGAAGTTCATTGTAAGAACACATTCTGATAAACTTGATAGACAGACAGAGGAACGTGCAGGGGAGTGTTTGTCATTGTCTAAAAATGCAGTCAAAGTCCAGTAGACCGTAATACAGGTGTGGCTAGTACAGATAAGAGACAAGTTGGTTAAAAAAACACAACAAAAAAATGAAAAAAAAAACAACGACAAAACAATACAATACTTAAAATGCATATGACAGGTTTTAATGTTTTTCTAATTATGACATAGTATGGTGGGATAGTACCTGTGGTAAATATTGATCATAGTTTTACATTGGTTAAGTGGCAGTTTGTGAAAAAAACTGAAAAGAAAAGTACTGGAAGTAGTGCTGAGCTCTTAAACAGAATACATTTACCAACACAAATTTTATCCAAAATGCAGAGACAACTTATGGACATGGAAGGCATTTTTCTGAAAGTTTAAACCTTCATTTAACAAAATACAAGTGTGGTCATTTATTTGTGTTAGTCTGATCACTATTGTGTAATTTGTGTACGTTATGGTCTACTTATGTCATATCTGCTGTCCAACCAGAAGTAAAATGATAAACTTCGTAAAGAAAATAAATAAATAAAAACTATGCAAGATTTTTAGTCAGATCTTAAATATAATGACGTTAACTATGTTTTAGTGAAATGAGTAGTCTAACCTGTCATATGCACTTTAAGAAATACAGACCCTTTAAAGATTTGTAAACAAAAACATTCTAAATTCCAAAATGGAGGCAACTGAGGGCAAAAGTGAAGTGAAACATAATGTGATTTGAAACTGAAATTAACCGCAGAATATCACAGAATATGAAAAATCTATGTGGGTGGCTCAAATACAGGTTTGAGGCTTGAAAACAGATTTTGTTGTCCCTTATTAACAGAGACTCTAACTGGCATTTCTACCCTGGAAATTCAAAATTGTTCTTTATTCTTTTTTATATAAAGTCTTATAACCATTGGCATTTAGATCTGATGTCAGTTTATCATTAAAACATTATATCACAATATCTACTTCATTTTGCCTCCAGTCGCCTCCGTTTGCCTCCATTTTGCACTTTCTGATGACATAGCATTTTAAAGGGTCTACACAGAATGTCTAGATTAACAACAACAAACAATAATTGCACTTAAAATAGTGTCTGCTGACAGTGAAGTCACCTGTGACCAGTACTCTGTTCAAACAGGGTCCAGTCTTTCACTGTGCAAATGGAATGAGAGGCACTAAGGGTAGGGCTTGCAGGGTAGTCCTAGGTTTCAGATGGCGTCACAACATTCTATTGGCCAGTAATATTTAATGCAGATGGGGGACCAGTAAAAAGAATATTGTTAAAATGCAAGATTTTGATATTATCATTTATAAGGTATCATATTCAATTCAGGAAAGAATTCTACCTGAAACTGATGCAAGTAACGTCGTCTCAGTCAGCACAAATTAACGAAATGAACACAACTGTTTCTTGATTGTTGAAAGCGATTGTTCTCAGTTAAAGGGACTTTTAACCATGAGATTAATATGTCAAGCTTTTGTGCAGCCAGTCCCAAACAAATAATGACAGGGTTCAACATTAGTGGATCATAAGTTTGGAGATTTCTTTCAAAAACAGTAAATCTCCCATAGAGTTATATAGGTCCCTGCCCTCCATCTGAAATTATAACATCAAACTCTAAAATATGAATGTGGCCTATCATTTTCTTTTTTTTAATCTTGAAACATGGACTTGTTCTGCGTGTAGTATTAGTTACCCTTGTGTGGACAGGCACTTACTGTATTTAGACTGACAAGAAACACATAGTATCAACCATTCACCCATTCACACTCAGGCACTCTCTCACCACCATCGCATACAGACATCAGAGAAAAGGCCGGTGTAGTGTCTTGCCCGAAGACACAACAACAGCATGCGCATTGAGTCCGTGTCAGTCGCAGTTGGCCGCGTCGCCCTCTGACGGCAGCTCCACAGGTTCCAGTTTGTCGGACAGCACACACAGGATCTTGTTGAACTTTTCGTAGCGGTTGGTCCGGTCGGCGGTGGCTCCGGACTGGCCCCAGAGCAGGCGCAGGGCAAACTCTGTGCGGAAGGCCTCCAGCAGCTCGGGCACCGGCTCCCAGCCTGACAGGGGACGCAGCAGGGGATGTGAGGACAAGAGGGTGCTATGGTTATTTTAGTAATCATCTTGTAAGTGGTTATTCTTTAGATTAGTCGACTGGTTTAGAGATTATTTCTGATGTACATTGAGATTTGTTAAATAAAATGCTAACCAAATAAAGGCTGAAATATGGTGACTGAAGGCTTTTAGACAGAGAACATTTACAAATGAAGTGCATTGTTGTTGAAAATAAGAAATCGTTAATTATTATTGGACATTGTGATTTAATATCGCCTTTGTTATGAACATTTTTTTGCCGTGTGTTTTAGAATAGAGTCTGTATAGTCCAGATAACGATTACAAAAATCAATATACAATTACGGATATTTTCATAGTCGCCTAGTTATAAATATTACAATTAATCATTGCAGCCCTAGGGCCAAATGAAGGGTGACGTCATTGTTGGCGGATTATATATTTTTAACTAGAGAGTTTGGTTGGATTTTTACATTAAAATTTGGATCTCATGTCTGCAGTATCTGTTACTAAACTATAAAACGAAAATATCAATTCTATAAGGAAGTTTAATTGAGAAAATATACATAGGCAGAAATGATATGATGTATATAAACTACATTAACTGTATTTAACTACATAAGTCATATTCAACAAATTCATGGGTTTCAGGTTAATTTTATAGGTATTTTGAAAGCTTTTCACCATTCAAAAGATAGGATGATTTGTTTTAAATGAACCCGTGGACATCTCATGCAAAGTACCATGTGAAAACTTTAGCTTGAAAAATTAATACTAACCAAAGTGACTAGGTA
>KN486982.1:9598-19609 GCA_000787095.1 Periophthalmodon schlosseri | reverse complement strand
ATGACAAGGTAAAAAAAAAAAAAAAAAAAAAAAAAAAAAATCTATGAATGACAAAAAGACAATGAGTCATGATTTATCAGCAGATAGCTACCATTAGTTGCATTGTCATAGAGTCTTCCTCTTATAATCACAGATCATTAATCGTTTAAGTACCAAGATTATCTGTGTCTTTACGTTTCAGTTGGGTTAGAGTTGGTGGCTACGTGTACTTGTGAAAACAGATGGGACAAAATATCCATAATAACAAATGTTGTTATCAATACTTTTTTATACTCTATACTGTGATAATACTGGTATTGTGTATCAAATCGGATTGGACTGAGGCCGATGATTCCCAGCCCTACCTGTGAGCAGTGCCTGCGCGTGCTGCTGGTAGTCGTTGGCGTGGAGGGCGGAGCTGCGAGCTGATTGGAGGAGGTCGTACAGGGTCTGACACCCGTGCTCGCTGTTCTCCACGGGGTCCTCGCCCTCCATGGCCATGAGCAGAGGGAGCAGGTGAGGCACTGCAATGGGGCCCTCCAACACTAAGTCTACATGACACATAAAACAGGGAAGTCAATACAATAAATGTTTAATAATTATAATTATAAAATAGCAAAATTCTACTTTCTTTCCAGCTTTCTGTGACATAAAGAGTGAATTGTTTTTATTATTTTTAGATCACATTTAAATAAAAGAGAAAACAAGTGTCATGAAGCCGGTTAGAGATAGACACTGGGAAATGGGTGTGTCTGAGCACGCTCACAGGGAAAGGGGACTGTCTGTGCACAGTCACAGGAAACGTTTTGGTGGGAGGTTCGACATCTGCTCATCTCATACAAATGTTATTGCTTTGTTGGGAATGTTCCCCAGTATGTCATCACACTTCTTCTATCTTATTTGTATTGCTAAAAGAATGCCATGAAAAACATACATTATTACATGCATTCTGACTTGGCAGATCCTAACTTGCCCTCAGCTGCTTGTCTCTGTGAAGATAAGTTTAATGCCATACCATGGAACATTCCAGGAAAAGCAATAACATTTCAATGCAGACAATGCATTCAAATGCAGATGGAATTGCCACCAGAAAAGTTCCTTAGTGCCCCTTTAAAGTAGCAGTATTCACCGTCTCCGTCATTGAGTGCAGTCATGAAGGGCTTGAGTTTCTTCTCGTACAGAACTGCAGTGTCTGTGTGATTCCTCCGGAGGGCTCTCCACGTCATCTCCAGACGCATGATCTGCTCACACATGAAATAACACATTTTAAAGGGTGATATATACATATAGCTTAAATGTACCTCAAAAAAGCCAAAAGAAAACAACCTGACAGAAAGATCAGAAATAAACCATTAATGAACTAGGAAAAAAAAATCAAGATAAAACAGGTCTAACACAGGCTGAAATCAGAGCTAGAAACCCTTTACAAACTAGGACAAGATTAAACTAATTCTAAACCAGGATGATCAAGCAAGATCAGAAATAAACACTTTATGAATTAAGACAAAACCAAGACTAAGCCAGACAGAGCTATGAGTAAGACAGAAAAAGCTTGTTTTGCGCCTTGCAGTTTGAGAAGCCCTGCTGCTGTCAAGTACCTGAGGCATCTCCAGGGTCTTTATGACTGCAGAGAAGGAGAAGAGGTCGTGGGCGTGGTCCTTCAGAGCCTGAGCCAATATGATAAACTTATGTATGACCGCTGCCCTCTGGCTCACCGTGCTAGTACAGCCAAGAATGTCCACAGCCATGCACAGAGCGATCAAATGGTGCCTATGCCAGAACACACAGAGGAGAGGACAGTTTAAAGTTATGATTGAGTCTGGGTTATTACAAAAAACATTTAACATAGCTAATTGCATTGATATTTCTTGTCATATAACTTAAAATGATCTAGATAAAAAAAAAATAGGAATTAGGTGTCGCCTCCTGCTGCTAGCAGAATGCAGTGAAATGTTTTGAACAAACAAATTAGCAGCATGGCCGTGGTCAGCACAATGCTGACTGCTTCTGTACAGAGGTGAAACTCAGAACATACCTTTACTAAATATATATATTTTTTTTTTTCAAGATACTTTTACAGTCATGAAGGTCCACAGATGTTCTCATTGTATTATGGGCTCAAAGGAAACATAAAATGAGCATTGTAGCTAACAGTAGACCACCTCTCTAACAGGTCCTGGCGCAGCTGGCGTCCGTGTGGCAGTGTGACCAGCTCCAACCCTGAGTCCACGCCCATCTGCCTCCTCTGCTCCTCAGTCACCCCGATAATACGGGCTACCTGCAAAATACAGCAACACGCCATTCAAGAATCAGAAAATGTCATGTGTCAATGTCACAGAATGTGTACATTGCAGAGCAGTGGTGTTGGCATCGTGTTTGTGTTAGTGCTTTTGCGGTTGTTTTAGCCTAGCGGGGTACCTGGCAGTCCACTCTGAGCATGTGCAGAGCCGTGGTGTTAGCACTGTAGCGATTGTGTTACTGATGTAGCAGTTGTGTTAGCGTAGCTATGTACCTGGCAGTCCACTCTGAGCATGTGCAGAGCCGTGGTGTTAGCACTGTAGCGATTGTGTTACTGATGTAGCAGTTGTGTTAGCGTAGCTATGTACCTGGCAGTCCACTCTGAGCATGTGCAGAGCCGTGGTGTTAGCGTCGTAGCGGTTGAACAGCTCTTTCAGAGACATGAGGACCGTAGGGTCCAGAGGTCTGTTGTTCTCTGGTAACAGTGTTGACTGGAATTCCGCCAGCCGGAAACAGGAGGTGCTCTCCACCTGGATAAACACATGCAAAATGTTAAATACTGCTACTAAAATTACTCAAATCAAAGTCATTATTGAATGCAAATTTTACAATGCATAGAGTCATATATGCATGATGGAGTTTCATCATAAATTATCCAATTGTAGACTCCTTTACACTAAATGGCCACATAACTAAGTTTGTGAAATCACTTTTAAACACACATGTTCAATAAGTAAACCAATATTCAATGTATTTATGAAATCTGTAAAATGCATATATTAAAAATGCATTTAAAAGATAAGGGTGTATTTGATGTTGCCAGTCATAGAAAAAAATAATAAACTGCCGTAAATTTCGGACTATAGAGTGCACCTGAATATAAGCCGCACCAGCTAAATTTTAAAAGAAAATCATGAGATATTTACACAGAAAGACGGTACACAGAAGTTTTTTTATTAGTTTTAATTTAAGACACGCTTT
The DNA here is from genome assembly GCA_000787095.1 of Periophthalmodon schlosseri. NCBI lineage: Eukaryota > Metazoa > Chordata > Actinopteri > Gobiiformes > Gobiidae > Periophthalmodon > Periophthalmodon schlosseri. The sequence goes on along the minus strand of KN486982.1, from coordinate 16,411 downwards.
TTTTCAAACTGTGCCTGAAAATCGGCAGTACGGCACCAACACACCATCAACACGGGATGAACATACCTGCATGTTTATAAAATAAAACAGCACCAACATGGGCCAGTAAAAATCTATAAATTAGCCGCACCGTTGCATAAGCCACAGGGTTGAAAGCGTGGGAAAAAAGTCGCGGCTTTATAGTCCAAAATTTACGGTACCTTTTAACAGATACTAGTGAAAGTAGTAATAGTATTTACAATAAATAAAATGTAAAGGACAGTGACTGTAAGATCTATAGTTGTACATATATGTGCACATTTTGGCTTAACCCACTTGTGGCCGTTCAAATGTCCAACTGTCGTCTTCTGTCCTGAGCAGCAGAGCACACTCCTCGTTCGCCTGAGCCTCCAGGAAGCCGAAGGAGGTCTCTGTGAGGCGGGCTCGGCTCTGCCACTTCTCCTCTGCTCGCAGACGGTCCACGTGGCCTTTACGCCGCATGGGAACCTGTACACAGCAACAGGACAGGAGGTCAGAAATCATCATCTTAAATCAGTAAGTTCATCAAAAGAGCTTGAAAAACTAAAGCTACTCCTCTTATTACACATGGATGGACATTACACTTATCACCAAACCTGCAACTTACGGGTCCCTCATGATTCGATACAGGATGCATGGCTCACGATATGATACTATCACAATTTTGCGATGCGCGTTGTTGTCTAACCAGACTATCAGTATAACCATCTCGTCCTAGGGTCAAGTGGGGTTAATTTATAAAATGTACAAAGATTTAGCCAAATAATTATTTTTAGTCAGTGAAGTGTCATGCTAATTTAGTTGACAAAATCGATGAAAGTTTATTTATATATTTATATAGCGCTTTTCACAGACATAATGTCACAAAGTGCTTCACAGTAAAAATGTCATCAAAAGAAGTGTGCAGTAAAAATAGAGTCTATATATCAATAAGGTTAAAATACTTGCTCAAAGAGGTAAGTCTGTAGGTGCAACCACAGAGTCCAAAGAATGAAGGGAAATTGGCAATTCAATCCAGAGTCGAGGGGCAACAGCTTTAAAGGAGCGGCCTCCTTGGGTTTTAAAACTTGCTCAAGGGACCATTAGCAGGTTCTGCCCCCAGGACCTGAGGCTCAGAGTCGAGCGATAAGGTTTAATCAGATCTGCTATATACATGGGGGCCTGTCCATGTAGGGCCTGAAAGGTCAAAACAAGAATTTTAAAGTGGACACGGTACAAAACAGGGAGCCAGTGAAGCCCTTTCAGAGTAGGTGTGATGTGGGTCCTCCTGTTTGTGCGAGGCAAGAGCCTCGCAGCTGAGCTTTGAACATACTGCTCTCTCTCTTGTTGAGAGAGAGTTGTATTGTCTGTCTATGTCAAGAGTGGGATTTGAACCACCAACCTTCAGATCAATGGACAAACACTCAAATGTCTTCCCTCATTCCTTTCAGTCTATTATGTTTAGTTAAAAAGGCGCTGTACCTGATTTTTTTTGTCTTAAAAACCTGAAAAAAAAAACGGTCCATAGTTATTCCTCATTTACCTTTTGCATTCTGACTATCATAATTATTCACCACAATTAATGTATACGTGCTTTTCACAGCTCTCAGAGATTAGTGTGGATTTTTGAAAGCTAACAAGAACTAGCATGCTAACATGCACTTCCTAATGATTAGACAATAAAATGCTTTATTATTCCATACAGACAGCAGGCAAAAGACTTATTTTGACCTCAAGAGCTGCTTATACAATGTCTGTACTGGACAAGTAAAAGCCAAAAGTAAAATCTGTCAACTGGTCAAAAAGTTGTAGGAGTGAAGACTTTCGCTGCCTCATCCAAGCCGCTTCTTCAGTTCTGGTCAGATTGCTGGTGGACACTGACCAGAACTGAAGAAGCAGCTTGTATGAGCAACAAAACGTCTTCACTCCTACAACTTTTTGTCCAGTTGACAGATTTTACTTTTGGTTTTCACTATGGCTCAGACCTGTACGACTGATAGATTACACAGACATGCACCGGGGAAGACAAATTTTGCCCAGATACATGGAGAAAAAATAAGGTACAGGGCCTTTAATTATCCAACAAAAAAAAAAAAGTACTTTCAGTTGATAAAAATGTATGTCATTTTAGTTCTAGTTCTAGTTTTTATGAATACTTCAGTTAGTTTAATCAGCAAAAATATGACACTGACAAAAACTATGATAAAAATGATTGTGTTAACCAAATGAAGAGTGGGTCAGAGTACCCGTATGATCAGCTCGTCGTAGAGGGAGGAGGGGTCTTTGTCTCTGTCGGCTGGGGGAGGGGGCACGGCGTTGGGGAACACGGTGGAGATGCGCAGGGGCTTAGGTGGAGCTCTTGGGTGTAACTGTCCGTCAGAGCCCCTTAGAGTCACTCCTCCACCTGCAGCAGAGACACAGGGGATACTCAGGTCAGACTGGTACATTATCTTCCATTTTTTACAATATCTCAAAGACTGTAGTTATTTAAAAAGGATATATTATGCTTTATTGTGTATTAGTATTGAAAAAGATATACTGTGCTGTCTGGTATATAGTTTTAATCTATGACACCGTGAATCATTATGTTATAATTTGGACATTTTTAAAAAGTTAAAAGTTTTTACTGTTGAAAATGGACTACGTGATCATTTTGAACCCCGATGTATTACCCGGAGTCAGAAGCTTTTGAATAATCACAAGTAAGTACAGAGTAGGTACAGTGGGCGGGGATAGGGGGTAGGTGACAAAATCAAACACTTTCTGAGCACTAAAGCCTCAAATGCAGCACAATACAGGATTACTCAAACATGCATGATCCAATCAAAAGACAACTTTAACCAAGCTTATGGCAATTTTACATGTGTCCCCTTTAAGTACATAATTTCCTCTGCAAAAAAACTAAATATCCTGCCTTATTCTGTGTAAAACCTGCTAATCCTGCAATTTAACTTAAGACCTCTACAAACACGTTCTGAAATGCATGAGATTCTTGTATTAGTTTAGCAGTTCACATTTCTGTCTTCTCTCAAATGCTCCTGGGCGTGTTTAAAATGTGAACTTTGAACAGACTCCTTCAATTAAAACTAAAATCTAAAATCTAATTGCAAGCTTGTGAGAAAAATCATAATTCGATATTTTTTCAAAAATTGTTCAGCCCTAGTGTAAAGGGATTTGTTGCAAACTACTTACTCCAACATGGAGTAAAGTAGCCCCAAAAATTAAATAGGGGCAATTTTTGGAGCTTTCTACCATGTTATAACATTGCTCCGTCATTAAAAACGTGCATGAAGAGGTTTTACAAGTCATCCATGCATGCTTAAGTAATCTAGCAATCTCTCCCAATCTTGCCCTATTCAAACCCTCCTTACGGTTAGCCGTAAAGGGCCTCTGAAGGGGGAGTTTTGATATGAGTGGTTAACCTGGAGGACAGGGCCGTGAGTGTCCTGCTCGGGGGCTCAGCAGAGGCTCACTCCCGGTGCGGAACACTGGAGAGAGGGGAGGAGGTATTCTGCTCTCTGCCTTCTTCGGTGGGACGCCTGGACATAGAACAGGGACATTGGAATCACATACACCACACACACACACACACACACACACACACTTATGACAAGTGGGATTAGGCCTGTCACGATAATTTCTCTAGCAACTTAATGTTCAATAACTGATAGATGGAAAGATGTGAGCTGCAGACGGTTAAATAAATAACTCCTATGACTCATTATAGATATAAATTAAAGTGTTTCTTTCTTTGTGTCTGTGGCACAACTAAGCAGGGCTGTAGTTGACTGAAGAAATTCTTGGACTAAAAACATGTCCAACCGACCCATTAGTCAACTAAACAGGGGGTGTGGCAAAAGCTATCAAGACTACTACTCTCTACGTATCTGACCCAAACTGCACTCGTAAGACTACTCTGCTGTTGTCCCATATAAATCCTTATAAACGAAATAAAATAAATTTGTCAACTAATACAAATTTTGTCACAATTGACCGATTAATCAAATAAACAACTAAAGAACTACTGTTGTCATGATACAAAAATTTCTAACTCGATTTTGATACTAAGGAATTCACTCAATACTCAATAACAGATATGATACCACAATGAAAATAAAACATGCTCCTTTTTTGTAACAGAATGTAATCTTCATACACAAAATAATAGTTCTTTATCTTAACACAAAGTCTTATACTAGTTCTGATAAAGCTCAAAATTATACTAAAACTGTTCAGGAAAGCTCAGATTTTGTCCTGTTAATGTGATCTTTTGGAGTATCGATACCTGCTCAAATGCGTATCTAGTTTAGATATTAGTTTTAGTACCAATTACTATCAGATTTTGGATACGGTACTTTTGATAACTCTATAAAGAACTATAACCCTATAAATCTGTTTCAGTATTATCGTTTATCCATATTTTCTCTAACAATACCACTTCACAATTTGTTCAAAATTCATAACAAGCCTAAGTGCGATGGAAATTTTGAAATTATTATTGTCAATTTATAGCCACTAGCTTGAAGCTATTTGAAATGTTAAGATGTGAGCTCTCACAAAAGCTTTGACACTAGTATTCACAAGCATGAAGTTTTTGGGCACGTGTTTTAGAACAGCACAGGTGGAACACCAACACACAGTCAGTCCGCTCTCAGCAATGGGCTTGTTTTCTGGGTTTCGTATTGATAAAATATTGCATAATCACGGCTTATACAATATATGGATGAAAAATTTTCTTTTTTAATTTTCAAGTATTAAAAGTGCTGTACCTGATCTTTAAAATGCAAAAAACTGAGCCAGTTCATTTTCATCGTTTGCACGTATTTCTGACTTTGCTAACGCATCCCTAGCATCCTAATAATTTACCACGATGAGTTCATAAGCTCTTTTCACAGCTTTCAGACACCAGAGCGGAGTTTTGCCATCAAGGTAATACCAGATAGCATGCTCAAAATCGCTTCTTCACGGACGATAAAAACACTTTACAGTTAGACACAAAGGTCTCATTTTGACCCTATAGAGCTGCTCTTACAATGTATCTGGACTGGGACAAAAAATTACTTTATTACATGAAAACAATTGGTTACAGGCCCTTTAAATTGTCCCAGCTTTAGAAGTAGTGGTCTTTCTCTTACCTGTGCGGAGGTTACTGTCAGACTGTGCAGACTGTAGTGATGCGGAACAGCCCACGTTCTCCAGGTTAGCCGGGTGACTCCCACTTCTGCACAGACAAACACGCACATATGTAAGAACTGAACTAATCCGCTAGCCACCGCTCTACAAATAGGAAGTGACCATGGGTGCGATTCGGCTCCATCGACTCCCATTCTCTTTCTATTGAAAAATGGTGACACCCTTGTTGCTGTCAGGCTAGTCATTCTGACCCTAAAATGTTTGTTTTAACTAGTTGCGCCAATACCATTACTGGTAATGGATATTGGTGGAAATTGTGCTGGACTGGATATCAATCCCATGATAACGGTTCAGCCAACTTTTATTCATAGAAATTACAAAGCAGTTCAGTAGGTACTTGCAGCATAAATAACAGGTACATAACACAATTGGATCAATTTTGTAACATGTTATTTGGGAAAAAAAGGCTACTCCCCATCCCTACACTGGTATCGGTTAATACTGAGTATTGGCAGATACTTAAAGCTAAAGCTGAAAAAGCTGGATCGGTGCATCCCTAGTAGATATGAACATTAACAACAGACCAATCAGGCGCATTCTTTCCCCAAGATCTGCTCCCACTAGCGCTGACTGAAACATTGCTAAGAGCCCACCCCCTGCCAAACCATCAGTAAGGGTGGGAAGGGATAAGTACCTTCAACAACCTCGCTCCTGATTGGCTCTTTGGTTGCTATGGTACGTCCCCTCGGAATTCTAAATATAGAACTTGGCTCCACATTAGCTGCTATAACGGCTAGCCTCGATTTCCTTCATTTATATACAGTTAGAGGTGGGTAGAGCAGCCAAATATTGTACTCATGTAAAAGTAGCGTTACTTCAAAAATAGTATATATATTAAAAATAATAATTAAATTAAGTAGAAGTACAAAGTAGTGGTCCAAGAAATAGTAAAAAGTATTTGGGAAAAATACTACTCAAGTAAGAGTAACTTAAGAATAATTGTACTACTCAAGTAAGAGTAACTTAAAGAATAATTGTCGGGACATAACATCTGATTTATAATTTGAAGTTAGAGAAGGATAGACACCAAAATTATCCAAAGGAGAGGTGCAGAAAATGCAAATGTTCAAATCATTTCATATTGTCAACATGAAGCTTTTGTCACTTGTAGACTTACTCACAGTGGGAAGAGTAACCATAAATTTTACTCAAATAAGAGTATTGTTACTTCAATAAAAATATTACTCGAGTAGGAGTAAAAGTATGCTGCTAGAGAAGTACAATTTCTTCAAAATGTTAAACAAGTAAATGTTACCGAGTAAATGTAACCGAGTACTACCCACCTCTGCACACAGTTTATGATCTCTACAGATAAGTGTTTTGTCCTGACCTGAGCAGGGGATTGGCCACCTGCAGCATATCACCATGTGTAGAGCTGAAACTTCGCCGTTTGACCCGGTCTGAGTTGGGTACTCTGCTCTTGTTTTTACTCTCCTCCTGTCGTTCGCTGATGACACGAAGGGGAAGAGTGCGTGCAATTGGGTGGAAGATGACGGCTCCAGAGGCCTTGGATATTGGTTGCCGCCCCCCAACATAGAACCGGATCAGAGCCGGAACGCTGTCAAAACGGTCCTCCTCGAACTGGAACAGCTCCCGTGAGTAACCCTGTGGTGTACAAGGACA
>KN486981.1:10972-34380 GCA_000787095.1 Periophthalmodon schlosseri | reverse complement strand
ACTCTGCGCGTCGGTGTTGCCTGGTTTGGATCATTCAGTCTCCTATTTTAATCCCGATACCAGTTGTATCTTTTTATCTTTTCATTTGACAGTTTAGATCAGGCCGTATCTTTTATTTAATACCTGTTTGTGTCCTGGTTTGGACTCCATTTTAGTTTCTCTTGAGTTGACTAGTTCACTTTCATTCAGGCTTGTTTAATCAGCTGACGACCGAATACAATTTGAAATGGCTGTCTGTTTGTTTCCCCTCTGGATTAACGGTGCTGGTGGGAAGAGCCAGTGTTATTTTTCACTGCCCCTGATCCTTTTAGCGTAAATAAACTTTATGGACTTGTTATAATAGAATTTAATTTAAGAAGTGAAGCTTTTATGTTTTAAAATGGCGATAAGTCACAGCCTGCTTTGGTTTTAATTGCCGCTCACAACAGTGGCACAGTGTGAGGCCAGAACAACCCGAGAGACGAGGAGAAAAGCAGCAATCTGGCCAAAGACATCCAGACTTGAGTAATGAAGGCGGGTAACGTGTCTGCTCGTATTTGCACAGATCTGCTCTCCGTCTTTGTCATTAAATCGCACCTTTTGTTATTCCGTTTGGCACAAAGTGTATTCGCGTTATTTTTCACTTTTTTTTTTTTTTTCCACAAAGAAGCCACGCGTTGCCAGATAGCCTCCCCGTCACATCTGTCTCCATAATGAATAACTCATGTTGGTAATGCCTGTAAAGGGGCCTTTGTTTGACTAACTAAATGGTTTGGCCCGCGGCGGACGGCTCCTCCTCGAGTTGAGTGTACATAACATATTTAGCACAGATTTCATATTGTTCGTGGCCCAGAAACATCTCCCCTGACGAACAGGTCTCTGTGCCAAAGACCAGTGTCTGCTAATAAACAAGACGCCTTTGGACACGGCCATTGGAACTACAAAGCAGATGTCACGCAGTATGTCTGCGCTGTCCGCCTGCCAGGAGTCATCTTTCGACGTTTATGTACGATACTGATACATAAACTCGCTCAACTTATAAACGCAGGTCGCTGAAAGAAGTCGTTAGCCTCGGGGCAGAATGGAGCCCGACAGTGACCGCCCACCGCCCACCCGCTGGTTCTGGAACTTAAAGAATCATATTGAAAGTTTGAACGCTCAGTGCTAATCAGGGATGTGGCAGCTAATGACCGCAAGACCCATCGCTTTATTTCAAATCTGTTTCCGAAACTTTATAAACCGCTAGATTATCAAAGCATTTAGCCGAATCTTGCGTTTTTAAATGTGCTTTTTGGGCTTAAAACGACACGGTTACGGTTAGCAGTTAGCACGTAGCTGGTTAGCCTCCGCGATGACTTTGAACTCTTAATATTTGAATTTTTTGAAAAGTCTGTTGGAAAAATGAATGTAAAATTTACTTCCAGAACCGGAGCGGATGGTCCCTGTTGAGCTCCGTTGCTTAAGTCAATAAAAAGACTTCGGCGGCAGGTGTTTTTTGACTTTCTGATTGGCCGAGGATGAGCCGATCGCGGCCACAGATGCGGCCGGGTCTGAAGAGTAGAAGAAGACAAACACTGGGTTTTAAATTGTAATGGAGCAGTTGAGGAGAGACTCCGAGACCCAGACGCTGTGAACATGTCGAAGTATTTAACAAGTTTTGGCTCTTTATTCGACAGGTGCGATGATAAAATCAAAATTATGACCCACAAACGTAACTGGTGTCATTTTTGAGTACAATATGTCAGCGACTGTTGTTAGCTAATATCTCGCTACGTTGTCAGGAGTGTTCAAAATCGTCCAAAATCTTTTCCCTGCGGCTCTGACGGCTTAACGGCGCGAGACGGAGGTTAGCACTTCCTGGTTTAGTTCTTCAAAATTCACCTTAATCTGCATGACTCAAAAGTGCATTTATTCCGCTTAATCCCAAACACACTGGTGACGGGGACGCAACACTTTTAAATCCGGCGAACACGCTAGTCCAGGTAAACACTGTCCCCTACTTCCTTAAGCTCCTTTTTTTCGCTCATTTCGCTATAGTGCGCGGGGGCCATTGCGCGGATGAGGCGGGGCGCGTGAGGTGCGGGTCCCGTCTAATTCCCGGGGTAAATGAGTTGAGATAAGGGCAGAGTCATACCTCCGGCGCACACGCTCCGATCCCCCGGGGCGCGGCTCTTAAGGAGCTTAGGGCGAGCCGCGCGGGGACGTGACACGGAGCTGGCGAAACGAGCTACGTTACCATCTCCTCCATCGACCCAATATTCAGACTCCATGTGGGTCACCAGTGTGTTTTATAATCCCATTCATTTTATTCATTAAAGGATATGAATGCGGAAGATAAAGGAAATATGTCAAAAAGTTATTAATATCCTGCGAGTTAAAATTGAATTACTCTGCCAAGGCACTGGTCCGGACTTGCAATCGTGTTGTTTTGAATTATAGAGGGGTGAATGTGCTTGTCTTTTTCTTACTTTTCTGTAGTTAAACCTTCTTTCCTCGCACGTCGCATTGACAAAACACTTAGTCGCTCTCATAAGCCATTGTTGAGTCCGTGCCACTGAATCAATAATAAATGAGGAACAAGACAGAACTCCTCCTAAGTCACTACAGGGTCAGATTCACCGGGGACACAATTACAACCTTGTAGCTGCCATTTTTTCATCCCCCTTTTCTTCCCGCTACACGCGATTCTCTTAATTTTTCTCTTGGGCCCAACAGCGGCGCGGCAGACTTTTTCAGCTGGAGCTACTAAAGGCGGTGTCGTGTTTTGTGTGATGTACGCGAGGCCACGCGGAGGAGAGCGGCGAGGAGGAGAGCGGCGAGGAGGAGAGCGGCGAGGAGGAGAGCGGCGGTCGTGTGGGTGTGCGCTAACGCTAACGCTAACGCTGACCCCCAGACAGATTACACATTTAAAATATTTAAAATGGCTCTGGGCACACGGCGCCGCTGATGGAGAGAGCAGGGAACAACAGGTGGAAAAGACGCAGATTATTAGGGAGCGTCTCAGGTTCACTGTTCTCTCTCTCCCTCATGCCTCACTCCTCGCTCTCTCTCTCCCTCATCCTTCACTCCACCCTCCCCCTCATCCCTCACTCCTCGCTCTCCCCCTCATCCCTCACTCCTCTCTCTCTCATCCCTCACTCTCTCTCTCCCTCATCCCCCACTCCTCGCTCTCTCTGTCCCCCACTACTCGCTCTCTCTCCCTCATCACTCATTCCTCGCTCTCTCTCTCCCTCACCACTCACTCCTCGCTCTCTCTCTCCCTCATCACTCACTCCTCGCTCTCTCTCTCCCTCATCCCTCACTCCTCGCTTTCTCTCTCCCTCACTCCACGCTCTCTCTCCCTCATCCCTCACTCCTCCCTCTCTCTCTCCCTCCCTCATCCCTCGCTCCTCGCTCTCTTTCTCCCTCACTCCTCGCTCTCTCTCCCCCTCACCCATCGCTCCTTGCGCTCTCTCTTAGGGAGTGTGTCAGGTTCACTCATCTCTCACTCTCTCTCCCCCTCATCCCTCATTCCTCGCTCTCTCTCCCCCTCATCCCTCACTTCTCTCCCCCCCCATCCCTCGCTCCTCGCTCTCTCTCTTAGGGGGCATGTCAGGTTCACTCATCTCTCCCTCTCTCTCCCCCTCATCCCTCATTCCTCGCTCTCTCTCCCCCTCATCCCTCACTCCTCTCCCCCCCTCATCCCTCGCTCCTCGCTCTCTCTCTTAGGGGGCATGTCAGGTTCACTCATCTCTGCCTCTCACTCTGTCTCCCCCTCATCCCTCACTCCTCGCTCTCCCTCATCCCTCACTCCTCTATCTCCCCCCCCATCCCTCGCTCCTCGCTCTCTCTCTTAGGGGGCATGTCAGGTTCACTCATCTCTGCCTCTCACTCTGTCTCCCCCTCATCCCTCACTCCTCGCTCTCCCTCATCCCTCACTCCTCTATCTCCCCCCCCATCCCTCGCTCCTCTCTCTCTCTTACAGGTTCACACAGGCGCCTCTCGATGACGTCACGATAAACACACAAACATAAACAGAAAAACGATGTCAAAAAACAAAGTGCTGGTCGTGTTTTTACCGAAACCGAGTCTGACGCCTCTGGAGATGTTACTGCCACTTTTATTTTCCAGCATGATGTAACAATTACGGCTGTTTCGATACTGATACTGGTATCGGCAAAGCTCAGATACCACCAAAACTGAGTATCCTACGTCTTCACAGTATTTATCGAACTGGAATCAGCGAAGAAACTAAGGCCACGCGTCGGTGTCGGATTAAAAAAAAAAATGGTACGGGAACAACTCTAGTAAGAATTCATGTTTTTCCTGCATTTATTCAATTAAAAAAAACCTTATAATTGAGTAAATGCAAGATTAATATTTCCATTCCAGGAAAAGCCATAACATCTCCATAGAAACAAGCAGGAAAAGTTACAAACTGCACCTTTAAATGGGCGGGGCTCACATGAAACAACACAGACAAATACGTTTATAACTATTTTACACACATATTTAAATGTTTTTTGCTTATACTTTTACAGATTATGGAAATGTAAAGAACGATTTGTGGATTCAAGGCATTAGAAACAGACTTGTAAATATTGTAGTGTCGATCTGTTCCTCATTTTTACGTCTGGGGGAAGAAATCATCACCCATCAGTCATAATGTGTTTTAATTTACATATCATTAGGCTGTGTTTGTATTTCTTTAATTTACCCCATTTGCACATTTTTAGACACGGAACACCAGAGTTTTTTATTAGATCCTTCAAAATTAAGTCCTAAACTTTTTTATGTACTGTTTTAATGTTGTTTTTTTTCCCGCTCATGAAAATAAAACACAAAAAAGAAAAGATTTGTAAGGCTGTATAACAACCGAAATATGTTTTAAGATTAAGATTTGGACGTCAGACTCTCACATATCAGACGTTGAGCCCAGCGAGTAAAGACGTTCTACTGATCCAGCTCTTTGGCTCTTAGGGCGGCTTTTAAATAATGCAAAGTGCTTTTTGAAATCTCTTTTAACCAAACACGGGGCCGAGCTTATGTTCTACCTGCCGCAGCGAGCGCACGAGTCAGAAGAGTGAAGGACTGAAGTAAATAAATAATGCACGTCGTCGGAGATTAGAATCCCAAAAACCAAACCCATTTTTTCTTCCCCCGTGTCCCCCCGGAATCATCGTAAAAATCAACATACGATAAAGGTGAGTCAGATCGGGCGAAACAGATTCACACTGAGCAATTATGAGGCGTAAACTCCCGAGAACATTCGCGGAAACACTCCCGAACGGCGCCGGGAACAGGTCCTCGGCGTGTTTTCGCTCCTGCCTCGTCTGCAGCTGCCTCGCGCTCCCTCCCACGTTCCACATAAATGCAAATCAGGTAGACGAGAGAATCGCCTTCAGGTACGAGTGCGTGAGCGCGGGCCCTTTGAACAAAGCCCAGTTCGCTTTTATAAGCTCCACAATTCTCCGTTCAAACACTCAAATACAATCATATAGTCAGGCGTCTATTTTCTTACGCTCCCAGACTTCCCGCACCCCAGACGCTTCCTCCAGCTCCCCCGGCGGGACCCCGCGGCGTTCCCCGGTCGGCCCGAGAGACGCGGTCCCTTCGCCGCGTCCCGGGTCGTCCCCGGGGACAATGATGTAGTGATTTGTAGTTTTAAAATACTTACTTTAAAATATCTGTTCAGTCTGTTAAACTAATGACAATGTGATTCGTGAATTTGAGCAACAGCAGAACTACTTTGAGAATTTATATACTGTCAAAATATTTGTAAGAAAAGATAGATAGAAATGAAGAAAGGAAAAACAAACAGCGTGAGTGAGCGGTACAGTGGCTTAACCATTCGCACATGAACCAAAGGGTGGTCGGTTTGATTCTCGTTCCAGCACGTAATTTAAATTTTAACATTTCTCGTTTCGTCCGCTGAAAAATCTCGAGAGATTAGCTTGAATTTTGTCACTTTTGTTTTCTCCCCGACTTAAAAGGTGCAGCGGCTGAATATAAGGAGCCACAGACCCGAGCACTGATCACCAACACCAAAGAGCTGCATAAAAAAACAGTTCAAAGGCTCCGTTCCTTTATACGGTGTAAATGAGTTCACAGGTTCAGGAGCTGGTCTATGTCACAACCACAGACTATATAGAAATGGACTTAGCGAACCCGTTAGCCGCTGCGTTCCGGCTCCATCGACTCGTCGTTTTGGTCTTAAATGTTCGTATTAACCAACTCTACATGATCCTGGGTTTTTTATTTCGCTTTTGTGTCTGTAAATCAACATATGAACATTAATAACAGACAAATCAGGCGCCTTCTTTCCCCGAGGTCGCTCCCGTTAGCGTTAGCGACAGGTTTGATTGACAGCGTTGCTAAGCTAAGGGAAGGGGCGTTACCTTCAGCAGCCTCGCTCCAGATTGGCTCTTTGGTTGCCATGACACTCGCCGTCTGAATTCTAAATATGGAACTGTGCCAAATCGTCCCTGTAACTGCTCCGGCCTCGATGAGCTTCATTTGGAGCCGAACGCTGTGGGTGACGTCACACTCCCTCAGTCCACTTCTTTGTACAGTCGATGGTCACGACCCCTTAACGTCGCCTCCCCTCTGCTCCTCAGCTCCGCCCCCGGTAAACCTACTTGAACCCGCTGGTCACGGTTCTCTCCATCTTTCTCTCCCTCTCTCTTTGTTCACAGTTTTTCCCTAAGTCAGAACTACACAGTCCTAAATCTGCAGACAGACAGAGCCCCCACCCTCATCGCACCCAGCCATCTTCATCAGCTTATCCTCCCCTCTCTCTCATCCCTCACTCCTCGCTCTCTCTCTCATCCCTCACGCCTCGTTTTCTCTCCCCCTCATCCCTCACTCCTCGCTCTCTCTCTCCCCCTCGCTCCTCACTCTCCCTCATCCCTCACTCCTCGTTCTCTCTCTGTCATCCCTCACTTCTTGCTCTCTCTCGTACTCATCTGTCACTCCTCACTCTCTCTCATCCCTCACTCCTCGCTCTCTCTCTCCCTCACTGCTCGCACTTCCTTCCTCATCTGTCACTCCTCGCTCTCTCTCTCTCTCCCTCATCCCTCACTCCTCGGTCTCTCTTCCTCATCCCTAACTCCTCTCTCTCTTCCTCATCCCTCACTCTCTCTTCCTCATCCCTCCTCTATTGGTCCGCATCTTCTCTCATCTTTCATTCCTTGCTCCTAAACTAATAAATACGCTTAATATAATCCTTCCATTTGCTGCTGTCTTCCTCATCCCTCACTCTCTCTTCCTCATCCCTCCTCTATTGGTCCGCATCTTCTCTCATCTTTCATTCCTTGCTCCTAAACTAATAAATACGCTTAATATAATCCTTCCATTTGGGTCCTGGTCCTGGTCTTGGTCCTGGTCCTGGTCCTGGTGCTGGTCCTGGTCCTGGTGCTGGTCCTGGTTCTGGTCCTGGTCAGTGAAACGGGTCAGAATAGAAGCGGTAAAAGCTCGTTCAGGGAGGTCAGAAACATGGACATGTCAGGTATTTGTTAAAGGGGCGGTACCTGTTTTTTTCATGTAATAAAGTCACATTTGATTTGGCCCAGAACTTATATAATGTAAAACAGAGCTGGACAATATATCGCAAGTATCGATATCGCGATATTGACTGATGCAATAATCGATATTGCAACATACTCGATAAATCGCACCGAGGTTCTGTTTTTGGTTTTGTTTTTTTTAAGAATATGTTAAAATAAGCTGATTTCATTCATGATTTTAATGATTAAATCCAAAATTAACTTTTGATTTAGTCCTGGTTTTGTCTGTTTTGTTTTGACAGAGTTTCACTAGTTAATTAAAGCCAAAGTCATTTTTTTTGTTTTATTATAATGGAAATTATTGAGTCAAAAACATAGACTGTATATAAAAATGGACATAGCTAACCTGTTAGCCGCCGCGTTCCAAACAGGAAGTGAGCATGAGCGCGCTTCTGACTCCATCAACTCTGGCTCCAATTCACGTTCTATTGAAAAACTGTGTCCTCGCTCTGTACCTGCTGCTGTCAGACTCGTCATTTTGGTCCTCTCTCTGTACCTGCTGCTGTCAGACTCATTTTGGTCTTAAATGTTCGTATTAACCCTCTACATGATCCTGGGGTTTTTATTTCACTATTGTGTCTGTAAATCAACATATGAACATTAATAACAGACAAATCAGGCGCCTTCTTTCTCCGAGGTCACTCACGCTAACGTTAGCAACAGGTTTGATTACCTTCAACAGCCTCGCTCTGGATTGGCTCTTTGGTTGCTATGATACTCGCGGGCGGAATTCCAAATATAACTGCCGCTGTAACTGCTCCGGCCTCGATGAGCTTCATTTGGAGCCGAACGCTGTGGGTGACGTCACACTCACTTAGTCCACTTCTTTATACGGTTTATGGTCAAAAAGTGTATTAAAATATAAAAAAATGTCAATATCACAGTTCTTAACAGCGATATCACAAAATGTTCCAGTGTTGTGCAGCTCTAATTTAAAAACAGTTCAAAATGAGGCCACTGTCTGCTGTCTGCATTAATAATTATGTTGATGATTTTTTTTTTCTTTTTTGACTGCACACCAAGAAGTAACACCGGGGCGCTGTTAGCATGCTAGTTGTCGTTAGCAGTGCCGTGTTAAAACTCTGCTCTGGCCTTTGAAAGTTGCGAAACACATTTAGAAACTAATTGCAGCGAATAATTAGGACGCTAGAAACGTGTTAACAAAGCGAGGAATACGGCTCCAAACAGTTCAAAACAAGACACGAGCCGGTACGGCGCCTTTAACGCTTTCTCTGATCACATTTTGCCTTTCAAACTCAACTTCTTCTAATTCAGGAGTCAAATCTTTATCTGTTCCTTCACTTTCTGTACAGCAACAATTCATCATTTGCTCTTTTCCTGACCCCGTTTGACAGCAGTCGACAGCTCAAATCCCAGCTCGCTACACTGCAATATAACCAAACCTTAACAACAAAATGGCTGCTTTTGAAGGAGGCTTTTTGGTGCTTAGTATACAGACCTGCACCAGTCTATTTTTATCTTTTGCCAGCTTGGCTCTGCCTCACGATCGCCTTTGAGGACAGTGAAATTCCTGCATCAAGCCCAGGGCCCCATCTGCGTCTATCTCCCCAAAAAGAGAGCCATCCCCCACAATTATTGCATTCTTTCAACACTCCCATCATCTTGTCATTACACTATGTACGACCGGGCTCCAGGAAATTGACTTGATATTAATCTGTCAGAATTACAGAGCACGGAAATGAGAGCGGGGAAAGTTTCTACGAGTGTTGATTATGTTTTGAGATTGGACTCGTACACATTAAGGGTCTGGGTGGAGGCTTTTGGAGATATTTGGAGGAATTTTGTCAACAAGCCATCCGTCTTCCTAAATACTTCTCCTAGACGTGCTAAAAGCTGGTAGAGATCCAGATTCACCTGCGAATTTGGGTCAGAACATAAATAGTCTGGATCGGGCTCAATCTCAGAGGAGCAGTGATACATTGGTGGCTGTAGGTCAATGAGACAATGACTGGAGGAGGAGGGAGGAGATGAGTGTTGGCTGGATGCTGATGCGTTTGATGTCAAGTTTCTTCATCTTTTTAAGACGTTTGTGTGGGCAAACAAGGACGGATTTCCTTCAGGCACGTTTTCTGATCCTTTAAGTAGCACCAGATTTGAGTGGTTTGCAGAAGTGCCCTCAAAAGTTGCTTCTTCCATCTTTGTGTTTAGCAAAAGATGTGGGAAGGAGCTGGTAAGTGGCTTTAACGATGTAGTCTGAGTTTCCTTTCATTTTTCAGCAACAGTGGCTCAGCGCATTTACCAATAAATCCAAGGATCAGCGGTTGGATTCCAGCTCCTAGTACATACTGTTGTTGAGCCTTTGGGCAAGACGCTTCACCCACCTCTGCGTCAGACTCGTCATTTTGGTCTTAAATGTTCGTATTAACCCGCTCACATGGTCCAGTTCGTATTAACCCACTCTACATGGTCCAAGTGTTGTTATTTTGCTATTTTATCCGTGAATCAAGATATGAACATTAATAACAGACCAATCAGGCGCCTTCTTTCCCTGAGGTCGCTCCCGCTAGCGTTAGCAACAGGTTTGATTGACAGCGTTACTGCCAAACCAGCAATGTGGGCGGGAAGGGGCGTTCCCTTCCACAGCCTCGCAAACCCAAGGATCATTGGTACGAACCCAAGGACCAGCAGTTGGATTCCAGCTCCAAATAAACACTGTTGTTGAGCCTTTGGGCAAGACGCTTCACCCACCTCTCCTGTATGAATGTAATGTGTGCCAAAGGGCGGATTACAACCTCATTTTAGTTTGAATAATAACACTTTAATGGAACAGTATTGTCTTGGCACTTTTTAAAACTCAGATACATCCTCAGTCAGTTTGGTCTGGACCCGCCACTGCCGATGGCACAGACTGGCAGCATCGCTTCCAAGTGTAGCCCAGGGCAGCTGTGGCTACAGACCAAGTTTATCACCAGTGAGTGTGGAGTAAGTCAATAACAATAAACTGTGAATCAACTTTGAGCATCTGGAAAAGTAATATATTTGACTAATGCATTGATTTGTCCAATAAAAATAGAAGTAAGTCGACTTTTACCAAAGCCTTACTATTACATATCTTGAAATTTTCCCCAATCCTGAAAAGCAAAGTTATTTCAGAACTGGAGTGTGCTTTGGAGACATGTTTTTGTCTAAAATCCATGAGAATATTAGAGCCGTACAGCATTATTCACTCGATGAATCAGCTGATGGTGTTTTAATCCACCGCAGTTTTTATTAGTCCACAATGATTTTAACAGGATTCTAAGCTTTTATATGGACAGTGGTAGAAAGAGGAACGTATGGACTTCGTATATGAGTTCGCTGGGTTTTTGGAGTGGTTAAACGAAATCTAATCTCCCTATTTATATATGAAGATGAGTTTTACTTTTCTGTGTATATTAGGTTTTCAAGATCCTTAGAATTGTGCCATTTTTACCACGTCACACCCCCTTTTAGTCGATTAACCAGTGTGTGGAATTAACTGAATACATGTCCTGAAAATACATATTCTGAATAGTCATTTTGAGTAACTGTATTCCAGATCAGCAGCTGGACTCCAGCTCTGGCAAGTTGTTGAGCCTTTGGGCAAGACACTTTCCTCTCCTGTATGAATGTAATGTGTGCATGAGTGGTCAGGTCTGGGTCTACAGTGGTGCAAAATGGAGCATCGCCATAAAAATGCATATTCTGAATAGTAATTTTGCATTCTGGTACTCTTCATTCGTTATTCCGGTACTCTTCATTCGTTATTCTGGTACTCTTCATTCGTTATTCTTTCATTTGGTGGTGTCAGATTACAGTTACTTTTCTAAAATCAAAGGAATACTTGGCCGTATTTGATGACGCAATGTTGGCTTTGAACTGCAAGTCAACAAACACAGCTCTTGCGACGTGTTTGTGTGTGATTTTTCCTTCTCTAAAATAGATAACATAACATACATGAATGCAGAACAAACAGAGCAACAAAAATCAAGCTGTTTTGAGTTTTTTCGCTATAATATAACGCAACTCGGTGTATTCTTCCCAGCACTACGATTAACCGAAGCAGACGGTGTGTCGTAACGAGAACATCTTCAGCCACAGCCCAAGAGAGAGACGTGCTTGAGTTTAAACAGGAATCTAGTGTTGACTTCATAAACCTCAAGTTGGTCCAGATTCTCTCTTGAACCCGGTCTTAGCTTCCGCGCGGCTCTAAGTGCAGGTGTTGAATGACATAATGGCGGTGGGCAGTGCAGTCCTGGAGCTGAAGAGTGAGATGATAGAGCCGCCCGTGTGAGAGGAGCGTGAATAGAGAGGGATCAGTGTGGATAAGGAGGACAGAAGGAAGAGGTGAGATTGAAAAGAAACAAGAGGAAAATGGCTGGGTTGGAGAAAGGTAAGCCTGGATAAGCCCTTTTACAAGTGAGCTCTGGGCTGCAGGAAGCCAGTCAAACATAAATCTGCCACGTTTGTTTTATTCATGCTGTGGACAACTACGGCGTTGCTATTAGGTCGTCTTCTTTTCTTCACAGCTATACACAAACAACAGGCAGAATACAAATGCTGCCGGAGAAATCTCTGTAATCTATATTAGGAGTTAGCCCAGAATTTCCAAGTATTCCGAAGTCCGAGCCTGGAAACAAAATTAGTTGAAGCTATACTCAATTTTACACACAATATATTCTCTCTGATTACATATCTCCCACAAACCCCCTCTGTAGAGCGCGGCTCTTAAATACAGTAGCTCAGTTGGTTGAGTGTTTGTCCACAGATCCCAAGGTTGGCAGTTTGAATCCCGCTTTATCATTATAATGTGGAGATTTTTGCCATTTTTATGTCAGCAGGTCAGATTTGAGCCGTAGAGGGTTGAATAAATAACTTGTTTGGCTAATAATTAGTTCATTCTGGTGTAGGCCTGTCACAATAACACATTTTGAAGCACGTTATATATCACTACAGAGAAATATTGTGATAAACGATGATATCGAAACTACTTTACGCCGCTGACACAAAGCAAGATAATCCAGTGAACCTATTTTTAAATGGACAGGATCATTAAAAGGCCTGAGATGAACAAATAAATACCAGAATGAACTAATAATCAGCCATAGAAGTTATTTATTCAACCCTCCACAGCTCATATCTAATCGTATTACATAAAAATGGCAAAATATCTCCCGACTTTCGCAAAGAAACTGTTCACATGAGAAATATTGAGCCCCAAAATATACTGTTCCAGCTTTCATAGTGTGACAGGCTTATTCTGGTATTTATTTGGGATTCATTTGTTACATCTCAGGCCTTTTAATGATCCTGTCTATTTAAAAATAGTTTCACTGGGATTATCTTTGTGTCAGTGGCGTAAAGTAGTCAGTATGATCGTTTATTACAATATTTCTCTGTAGCGATAAAATGTTTTATCGTAACAGGTCTATCTTCCCTTTGGCTCTTCCTCTCAGAAGGAACATGCACAAACGGTAAAATCCTCCAGCTAATGTAATTCTGACCAAGCCCAGGTCAGATCTGGAGATGGGTCCACCGTTTCTGGCAGGTTGCCCCGGCTTCACTGAAGGATGGAGTAAATGCAGAGGACGAGGTGGACCTTAACTTGTCTTGAGTCAGCAAAGCAAATTGTCCGATTTCTAGCGTATCAAAATGGCGGTCATATGGATCTGGCCACGTTTCACAGCGGCAGAAGCCTTATACGTTCTCGTTCGGACTTGAAGCAGGTATAACGTTAACAACCGATCGATTCTCAGACCCTTTGTGTTCATTCATGCATTACAAAAACAACTACAAACAAAGAATTCCAAACTCTTTTCTTTTTAGTTAACTAATGGGATCTCAGAAAGTCATTAAAAAAACTATTTTAACTGGGAACAAAGCTCATTGAGTGGGAATATCGTCGAGGGCAACCAATCTGCTCCGAATAATTCGAGTTGATTGGCTGAAAAAGTACCTGAAGCAAAGTCATTAGGCGGCCTGTTCTCAAAGTAGCGCGCTGCTCCAGAAAAGTCCTTTAGGGTTGATTCTAATGATACCCATGTGATTTTCCAGCAGATGCATGATCAGTGTGCAAAATTGGAATTCAGAAGTGACCTAATAAGCCCAGTCCTTCCCTTTAGTCCCTTCGGCGCCTGGAATATAAAGAACTGCAAATAGGGAGAACCTTATCACAAAAGAGGTCGCAAATTTGACATCGTCTCTTGGGGTTACAGTGCAGAGCAAGTGTTCGGCCGGTGTGAAAAAAGATCATAAATCAGCTTGGATTTTATTACGAAAATGTGTAGTAGAGTTAGTTATAACAGGCTCTGGTCTGTGGTCGGCCCCTCCGCTCGGGTCAAACCAGGAACACACATTTTGAGATAGTAATGGACGTCGAAGCAGCATAACCCTTTATCTGAATGTCACATGTCACTGTGGACATGTCTAGTGTCCGGCCAGCTTAGGTTTTTCATTTGTATATATATTTTTTTGTATTTTTGTAACCAATAGGTGTTTGAGTTTCAGTGTAGTTAGCTCCTCCCTTCAGACAGATATAAGGCAGTGTCCAGCAGTGATCTGACCACAACTGAAGAAGCGGCTTGGACGAGCAGCCAAACGTCTTCACTCCTTCAACGTTTTGAGCAGTTGACAGATTTTATTTTTCTTTTGCGATGGATCAGACCTGGACGACTGAGGGATCACACAGATATTTTTGTATTCTTGTTAATTTTTGCATTTGTATTATTTGTACTACACAAGATACTGTAATGATCTGACATTTTGTGTTTAGTTCAGAGTTCACGTCTTTTGTTGTTCTTGTATCTGCTTATGTGTTGTTAACGTAACTGCTTTTGTATGTCACACTTGGTTGCTATGCCGACAAGTTGATGTGGACGTTCTATTGGTCAGTTACCGGTCTGTTTTTTGGAGACTGGCTCTAGTGAGTTGACGGCTGTTGTTTTGCTCTTGTTTTGGCGTGGGTTATGGCCTGCAGCAGCCCTCGTGTTCAGAAAATAAACAACCAGAAGAAATTTGATGTGTTTTTTTACACATGGGTGTAAAGAGATGGGTCCCCAGCACCACTGCTCCGGGCAGGTTTCCCCAGCAGCACTGAACATAGGTCAAATGACCCGATGGGGACAGTAAAATATACCTTAACCTTAAAGGTCTGCCACCTGCTTGTCTCCATGGAGATGCTATTGCTTTGCCTGCGATGTTCCACAGTACAGAGTTAAACACAGTCACGCAGTAAGACTGCATGTTTTTCTACCCATAAAAACCTGTAATTGAATAAATACTTGGTGACAGTGGCTCAGTTGGTAGAGCGTTTGTCCACTAATCTAAAGGTTGGCTGTTCGAATCCTGCTCTCAACATAAACATCATTGGTTGATGGTAAGATCTGTCCACTAATCTGAAGGTTAGCGGTTCAAATCCCGCCCTCAACATAAACATCATTGGTTGAGTGGTAGGATCCACTGACCCACAGGTTGGCAGTGTGATTCCAGCTCCCAAAGATGAACGCTGTCGTTGTGTCCTTGGGCAAGACACCTAACCCACCTCGCCCCCCGTGTCTGCGTGCACTGGCGTATGAATGTGTGAGTGAATGGGTGATGGTTCCTTGATGTAATGAGCTCTGAGTGCCTTGAAGGTGGAAAAGCGCTGTATAAAAATGTGACCATTTACCATCTAAATAATAGATTAATATCACGCTGTGGAACATTTCAGGCAATAGCATCTCCATAGAAACAAGCAGACAGCTGACCCTCCATCACAAAACGTGCATAATATCCCTTTAAATAGGACCTTGTCTTTTGTTAGCACTAAGTCTCCAGAGTTTCTTGTCCTTTCTTGTGGATGCTACTAGACCCCACAAAAATAACAACCAGCTGTATCCCATGTGATGTCAAATCCATTAGCGAAGGTCCCAAGCTGAGGACGCCAGAGCCAAATCCCTCTTGACAAAATGTTTACCCTTTGCCTCGTATTGTTTGTTGCAGTGTGAACAAACTCAGTCAAATTGGGTTAAAACGCAGCCTCGGATTCCCTTTTAATCTCGTGCTCGCACCCCGGCTCCCGTGCATAACAAAGATAAAAAACAACTCAAACGGCAGCTAGAACAGTGGAGAGGATATTTATGTAATCTTGCGACGCCAGAGCGGACTCAAGCCCCTCTCACAAGTGCTGCTGCGGAGAGGGGCCCAAGGACAGCAGCAAATTTTCCGAAATCCCAAGTAGACACAGAAAGTTAAGACAAGCACTGTTGCAATAAAACAACGCTCAAGCCATTTATCTGAGTATCCCACGCGAGTCCTAGTCCAGATTTACAGCCCCCAGCCTCCGCAGCTCCCAAATCTTCTGGCAGACAACACCACAGATATCGATGGGGAAGAGAGCAAGAACGCCGCTGAGGAATTCTGAGCTTCCCCAAAAAGTACTTGTCCTTTGGAATGTCTCCAGAGAAGTGGGTGATATAAAAGATAAATTCGTGGTAATGTTGCATACTGGAGTAGATTGGCTGTCAGCGATTTTGGTTTTGCCTTGACTGGTCTTTGTCATGTGATACTGAGGCTGTGTTCTCTCTCTCTCTCTCACACGGACACACACACACACACACACACACACATCAATATTGTGACTCAATCCGGAACTAAATCTGGACTAGAGCACAACCAAACACCTAATATAACAGAACCAAACCAAGTCCACATCAGAACTGTTCTCAAACACGAACTAGACCAGAACAAGTGTGAAGACACCAGAGACATGTAAAGATTGGTCTGGTCCAATGTGGCTGCCATTTTGAATGTTCAACTTCAACCTGGGTGTTCCTGCGCTTTCATTGATCCACTGGTCAGTAAGTAAAAAAAAAAAAAGCAGTCCTAGTTTGTTTTTAACTGTAGCATGCTAACAAGAACATCCTGATAATTGGACAATAAAATGCACGTGGACATGGACAGTTGCCATATTTTGACCTTAAGAGCTGCTTATACAGTATATATATATATGTACTGGGGCAAGACCATAGACTGTATATATAAATGGCGTTCCAAACAGGAAGTGATCATGGGCGCACATCCGGCTCCATCGACTCCATCAGCTCCACTTTACATTAAAAAGTAACTGCTGCTGTCAGACCCGTCATTTTGGTCTTAAATGTTCGTATTAACATTATTTCATTATTTCACTATTGTGTCTGTAAATCAAGATATGAACATTAATAACAGACAAATCAGGCGCCTTCTTTCCCAGGGGTCGCTCCAACTAGCGTTAGCAACAGGTTTGATTGACGGCGTTGCTAAGCGCCTGCACCTCTGGTTTAGCAGGAAGCGGGCGCTTAGCAATGTGGGAAGGGCCGTTACCTTCAACACCGGCTCCAGATTGGCTGTTTGATTGCTGATACTCGCGGTCGGAACTCGGCTCCAAATTGGCCGCTGTAACTGCTCTGGCCTTGATGATCTTCACATGACTGGAGCCGAACGCTGTGGGTGGCGTCACACTCACTTATTCCACTTCTTTATACCGTCTATGGGTAAGACACATTTTCTGAAATACATTGGAAAAATGGGTCGAGGGCCTTTAAGATCCTCTGCATTTGACCCATCCTTCGGTACCGTCAGGGGCCCATCTGATCTTGAGCTGGGCAGGGTCAGGACGTCTCTTAGCAGGAAGATTTTATCTGTTGTGCATTTTTTGGGTAGGAAATTACTATTTTACTCATCAAAATGACACGCAGTCTCGTGAGGACTCAAGTCTGCGTCCAATCTTTTAGACAGTTTGATTTGGCGTCTATAGTTACGGGTCATTAAAGTCAGTGCCAGTTTTATTCACAGTCCAGCTCTATCTGAAGGAGAACAATGTTTTGAATAGGGCGAAACCTTCACGACTCGTTTTACCAAGACAAGACTTTAATGGATACATGTAGCCTCTGGACAGAATCTATCAAGTCTAAAACGTCTCCTTAAAAACAAATCAAAGAGCCTAGTTTCATCATTACATCTAAAGCACTTAATCCTACACAGAGCCATCGTCTTCTCAGGAAAATGTTGTTTTTACTTTCTGTCCCTTATGGATTTCTTCAGTAAAGAACATAATCGTACTAAATACCCCGGCTGATTGTCCTCTGCCACCAAAGCTACAGGACAATCTTTATCATTACTCCCTCTTTTTTAAGGTAATCGTGAAGGTGCAGAAGGAAAATCTTTGTGAAATGATTCAAACAAAGAGGAGGATTAAACAGAGAAGTCACACACTGGGGAAAGTAAAATTCGTCTGAGGGATTAAATGGAACGAGAGGCAGAACATGTGAGAGCGATGCTTGTTCCCAAACCCATCGCGGTGTGATTTAGTCCAACAGCAAACAAACAGTACAAAGTGTTTCCTCCGTGTCGGAAAGGGCAGATGTCATTAAACTGTCAGTCAAAACGTGAGTCAGATTTTAAAACCAAGGCCATTGTGGATCAGCACGAGGCGAAGCTCCAGATATCTGAGCTGACGATTGAAGATTATTTCAGTTTACTTTTTCAACCCTTTTCTGTGTGATCACATCAGCAATTCTTTGTGAAGCCTGAGACTGTGTTATGATTTATTCCCCTCAGAATCGTAGCGTTCTATCTGATGTTGTTGTCGAAAATTGAGTTATTAATGTTCTTGTTCCTGAATACCTTATGTACTTTTAGCAAAATTATGTAAGGTTCAGTGCATTTTTATAGGTTTAAATAGACAAAAAGCTCCATTCTATTGTGGTATAAGTGTCAGAACTTAACCTAAACCCAAACCTAAACATCTCAGTATAGCCAGAACGTAGATACTCTAAGGGGACAATTTCATTCAAAAGCTGGATAGCGGGATAACTTTTTATTCATGACATGAATATTATGAATATATGGAACGGGGGGATAGCGCAAGAAGGATGTGCTGGAGATAGAACATTAGAAAAGACCAAATTTGAGCAAATCGAACATGTGTATGGACTCTGAGATTTTAGCTGAGGAGGAGAACAAATTGGAGACTTGTAGATCTGCCAGAATACCTCGCCCGCTTGTGAATCATCGATACTGGAACATTTAATACCAGATCACATGACTGCATAAGCCTAAGGACGAGCCGCACCAAAACTGAGACGGGAAAGAGGCTTTTTAGCTGTTTTGCTTCATAAAAATGGAACACACTCCGAGGAAACGCAAAACTGGAGACTTTGGTGACACAATTGCAATTTAATAATCTGGTAATGAACTTTTATACTCAGCCCTGCTACTGTTTTTAATGTTTTATATGGACTTGTTTACGTATTTAAGTCGATATAGGCATTATTGTGACAGGCCTAGATGTGACATTTGTGAGTGAGTCGGCTCTTTTGAACGGTTCCTTAATGTGAATGGTTGGAGCCGAATCTTTTTGTAATTTGTCTGCATTTTTACACTGATTAACGCCGAACCAGCACAAGAATCAGCCTTGGTCAGTTCTCTCTGTGATTAATTTGTAGATAAAATGAGTACCCACACTGGCTTCTGTCATATAAATAAACTGTAAAAGAGCCAGTCTTTTGAACGGTTCTTCGAAGAGAACGGATCCAAAAGATTCAGACCTCACAAAGGAGCCGAAAGTCCCATCGCTAGTGAAAGGAGAGGCTGCAGAGGGCAGGAGTGTGGTCCCGTCTGCAGTGCATGCGCATATACGGGTAAATATTAGCAGCGGCTGATTAGATCTCAGAATTTAGCGTCTGTGGAAAAGCCAGCCCCCGCAGTCACATGTCGTTTACTGCGTCCGCGAGGGGCTGCGATCGCGTCCGCGCTCGTTTCAGCGGCTCCGAGGCTCTTGTGCTACAAAACAACAATGGCCCGGTTGTTCTGTCTTTTTATATTCCATCCCAGTAAAAGCGGAACATAAAACTCCTGCTTCCTCCCTCCGCTGCTCCGACACACAGAGGAATCGTTTTCAAAGTGTCACCGTTTAGGGCATGCTTTTGGATGTCAGCAGCTAAATGAATAAATAATGCACCCGCAAGTTGCATTTGATGTAGCGGGATGAGATCTGATCTGACTTTTCACTGGCGTTTGCTAACATCCAGATGCTGAGGAAACCCCCCCCGTTTTCCCTGAGGTCGATCTCGACGCGACCAAACATTAGAATAACATAAAGCGTCGCATACGAGCGAAATCAATTTGGAAATACTCCCTTTGCGTATAATACTGCGATGTAACATATATAAATGAATGTGAAGTACGCTAGTATGTGTCTGCCGTCGCTCAGGGCACTTCGGATGCTAAGCAGGAAAAGAATACGCATTAGAGAGATGGGGAGTTTTTGCTTGCTCTGGTGTTGTGTGCAGTTTTTGAGGAACTATAGTCTTCCCGGGGCCAAGTGAGCCTGCAGTGTTTGGACTTGGCCTACTTCTGAGCGTGCACTCATAAATGCGTCTTCTGCTCAGAGTACACAATAGGGATTTTAATTTCAGACGCGTTTGTTTAAAGCTTAAATAAAGTAATGAGTTTTTTTTAAGTGTTGACGTTCTCCGTGTTTACCCCGCGTCGTCAGTTTTTTTTTTTACCATTGTTTACGAGTAAGAAAAGGCCAGTAAACATCATTTCCGTGTTTTCAAACGGAATCATAATTTGAGCTCTGATTTCTCTGAGTGGATTAATCAGGAGAATAATCATTGACTTACTTGATTGACGACCTGGACAAAACGCAGACAGTCCTTGGGCTGGAAAAGGGGCTCATTTGAATCTAAAATGAGCCATGGATATCTACATTTTAATCAGAATCGGCTACTCCTTAAATAACCTTAACATTTTAAAAGTACAAATCATCGTACTTTTACTTTAGTGAAAGGTCCTATATTATGTAAAATGGACTCTAGCCATGTTATAAAGCCTCTTCAAAAACATACCTGAAGTGCCTAAATATGCGGGGTTTGTGCGTTAAACACGTGTGAATGAAACAAAACACAACTCCAGGTCTGTTTGTGACGAGGAAACAGCAGAGAATAGAGTAACGTGGGCCCTTTAAGCCTCCTCCTTACATAACCTTAGCATTTTGAAAGCACTGATCATCGTGCTTTTACTTCAGTTACCTTCTTGAGGATGTATCGTTGTCTAGTTGCCTTATAAAACAAAAATTTGTGGCCGGCTCAAGTCTGTTGTGTTTACTGTGCGAAGGGAAGGTGAGAAGTTATCTTGGTGCAGTGGGACAAATGGTGGATCCTGTTGCCAATAATAATAAAAGTAATAGCTCTACTTTGTCAACTCACTGAAAGCTTGAAGTCAGTAGTGTATTTATTTTTAAGTGCTGCCATCCCTTGTGATTCTGTCCCTGTGTCATGTGACCTTGAGTCGCCGGAGTTAGCTTGCTAGCTTGCAGTGGGGGCGCGCTCTGCTCCTCGTCGGGCCTCTCTTGTCTCTCGGCCTGTGTGTTTGTGAATAATGGGCTGCAGGAGACAGTCTAAGTGCAGCGTCTAGGACTCAGGCGTCAGCAGTAATCTCAGGGCACGCTCTCCTCTGCGCGTAACGGCGTGGGGACATTACGCCGGTGGAGCGCGTGAATTATAGCCACATTGTTAGCTCAATGTCAGGGGAGCTGCACCACTTCCACCACAACACCAGCCTCTGGAGAAGATGGGACTTTTCTTAAAGATCATGCTCTGAAATGGCGTGTTTCTAACGACGGGGAAGCTGTTTTATTGTAGAGAAGATTTAACTAGTAACACCTCTATTTTAACCTATCCCTGGTATGATGCGGTTGTCGTAGTAACTTAAATGTACGATGTAACTTTTCCACCCTCTTGTCTCAATGGAACTGTTCTTTTTTCAGACCGAGGTTTAGGTTGTTTTCATCCCTGACAGTTTGAACTGCTCACTAGCGCCTCAGAGTAGTGTGATGTGTCCGCTCAGCTGATTTAAACAGGTTTTGGTGCTGTCTTCCTGCCGCTGGAGGCAGGACGACGGCGCCATCTGCAGTCCGACTTCTTCAGGACAGTATCCCAGGTGTGCGAGAGTAAAAACGCCCCCTCGTCCCGGTTTAAAGCCCGTACGTTGGCTCCACCCCAGTCCATAATGTGCTTCTCTCTTTTATGTAGTTGCTTGATTTGTAATATCCCACAGTATGACAATAAACTGATCTTAGCGACGCCACCGGGCTAAGTTACAGGTCAGATCTGTGGAGAGGTGATCCCACACACAATAAGAACACATGTTTTTCAAGTGTTTCCGAACAAAATAAACATCTGCAGTGGAATAAATACAAGATGTATATACGTTTAATGGCATATTGTAACATTCCAGGCGAAGCGATAACAACTGCATGGTGACAAGCTGGTGACAGACCCAAACACACACCAGAAAAGTTGCATAGTGGACCTTAAAGTAGTACAGTACTTCCACCAGTGTGCCATTTGTGAAAGTCCAACCCGGTTAGACATCTGTTATGAGCCTAATTCAGGTATCCATAGTGTTTAATATGTGACCTTGCCTCACCCGCACACACACTCGGAGTCTGCTCCCGCCTTCATATCCCTCACTCTACATCATACTAAATGGGCCTATGCATTTCCCAAAGACACTGGACAGGGGAGTAAAAAAAGACTAACGTCCGACAGTGCAATAACAAAGGATGCATTACCTAATAGATTTGGCAGAAATACAGAGTTCAGGGCGGTCTGATAAAGCCGGGTTACACTACTTTAATCAATCACCGCGAACACGAGCCAATTTAGAGAGAGCCGTACTGACATTCAAGATAGGCTTTCAGACAGGATTAGAAAGAGTGAATGGAAAGTAGTCATATCAGCCGGGCCTAAAGAACTGCCCCACGTGAGTCTGCTCCTGTCTGGGGAGAAAGTCACATTCGCCCCTCGCGCTACTTTTTTAGAAAAAGGGGGGGCGGAGTTTGTCATAAAAAGACTTCGGTTGCGTCTGATGCCCACCTGAAGAAAGGGCACCGCTCCGACGTTCAGGCTCGCCCCAAACTCATCCTCTGATTCAGCGAGCGTCTGTGAAATCTGTGCAATAGGTAAACGCAGACTGTGTATATAAACGGACATAGCTAACCTGCTAGCCGCCGCGTTCCAAATAGGAAGTGAGCGTGGGCGTGCTTCCGGCTCCATCTCTCTGTACCTGCTGCTGTCAGACTCGTCATTTTGGTCTTAAATGTTCGTATTAACCCTCTACATGATCCTGGTACTTTTATTTCGCTATTGTGTCTGTAAATCAAAATATGAACATTAATAACAGACAAATCAGCCTGAGGTCGCTCCCGTTAGCTTTAGCAACAAGTTTGTTTGACAGCGTTATTAAGCACCTTACCTTCAACAGCCTGGCTCCTGATTGGCTCTTTGGTTGCTATGATACTCGCGGTCGGAATTCCAAATCTGAAACTCGTCTCCAAATTCGCCCCTGTAACCGCTAACCTCGATTAGCTTCATTTGACCGGAGCCGAACGCTGCGGGTGACGTCACGCCCGCTCAGTCCACTTCTTTACACAGTCTGTGGTGGTAAAGTTCGCATCGATTGTAAGGGCACATGATACATTTATTTCCTCAAGGGCACTACCGAGACTGAGTAGGTTTTGTCAGTTAAGTGGCCACTTTGGTATTGATCATCCAGGTAAAAATATAAAACTTTTAAATACTTTCTCTTTCATACTGACGAATGCAGTATTGTCCGTAGAGGCCTCACGTTCGTGCCAGACTAAAAACTGTGTAATTCCAACGTCTGAATTTCAAACTTTCGAATGGGCGACTGGCTCAGATCAACATTTCACTTCTGTTCTGCTGTTTTAGACGGACGTTTACCGTTTATCTCGTTAGTGAAAAAGTAAATCCTAACCTTAACACAACGTAATAAGACTGGTTTACTGTCGCGCCTGTCAGCCCCACCTCGAAACTACCCAAACCAAATGAATAAGAAAAACTGACGTAAAAAAACAAA
>JACM01046672.1:0-21615 GCA_000787095.1 Periophthalmodon schlosseri | reverse complement strand
AAAAAAAAAGTTCTTTGTATAATAGTCTTTTTTCCACAAAAATGTCATCATAAATTAGTAAAATATTTATACATCTCACTAACCATGTTGCCGCTGACAATCACAGCACTTTCAAAAGTCGGTAAAACATTCCCTCCTTCTCCTGATGTTAGCCCCACGCTCGTACCACACTCCACTGGGCACCAAATCGCACCATGAACTGAAAAATTGCTTTTGCTTGTGAGTAGTATGCAAAGTAGCAGGAAGTCTGGAGAGTTAGCGAGTTAGCGTGTGGGGCCTCCATGTTTTATTCAAGCGGGATCCAAATTGGTTTTGCGATATGACGGCTCGTGTTTGTTTACAAGTCTTTGTCAATTTGTTAAGCTGTGGAAGGAGCATGTCGACGCGGCGCTATCCAGGCAGCTCAAAGGACTCTGACAAGAATTTGGATCGGACTCAAACGAGCAACTTTCTACTCACGCATCCTTCAAGACAAAGCTATAGAAAACACCTTTGACTATGAATTTAGCCAGTCCTGTTGTTTGAATGGAAGGCAAACTGGTTCTTTTACATAAATGTATTTCTTCTGAGCTTTTTTGTACACTTCTATGACACTACTTGTATGAAGCAGCACGGTGGCTAGCATTTGCACCTCATGGCAAGAAGATTCCAGGTTTGATTCCCAGGTCGTCCAAGCCTTTCTGTGTGGCATTTGCAAGATTCTCCCTGTGTCTGGGTGGGCACTCCTCTGGGCACTCCAGTTTCCCCCATCAACCCAAAATATACACAGTAGGTCAAATCCTCCATAGACTGTACATATATATAAATGAACATAGCTAACCAACTAGCCGCAACATTCCAAATAGGAAGTGAGCATGGGTGCAATGTTGTTCCTTCGAGGTCCCGATCCAATTCACTTTTTATTGAAAAACCCTCCCTCTGTAGCTGCTGCTGTCAGGCTCGTCATTCTGACCTTCAAATTTTCATTTTAACCCACTCTACATGATCTTGGTGTTTTTATTTTGCTATTTTGTTAAATTAAGATATGAACATTGATAACAGACCAATCCGGTGCCTTCTTTCCCTGAGGTCACTCCCGCTAGTGTTAGCAACAGGTTGACTGACAGCCTTGTTGCCTAGTGCCTGCCCCCTGCCAAACCAGCGGACAGGAAGAGGTGAGTACCTTCAACACCCTCACTGCTGATTGGGTCTTTGGTTTCATTCTCAGATTTCCAAATATGGTCCCTGGTTACAGATAAACTGCTATAACTGCTAGCCTCGATGAGCTTCATTTGGTTGCAGCCAAACGCTATCGGTGACATCATACTCCCTCAGCACACTTCTATGGTCCCCGGGCACAGTACTGCTCCTGACAGGTTGCCACAGCAGCACTGAAGGATGGGTCAAATGTAAAGGGGATAATTATTACAGGGATAATAAAGTGTACCTTAACCTTAACCTAATGTGAGAGGAATCAGTAAAAGCCTTATAAAGGTATGCTATGCAACTTTTCTGTTGGAGGTTCTGTCAGCAGCTTGTCTTAATGAACAATATTAAATTAAAGTGAATACATTATGTAAAAACAACTTTTATGAGCTTTTAACAATGTTATAACGGTGTTCCCTCATCATTAGCTTAACCAGAGTTATATTTTGATTGAGTAATCCTGCATTGTCCTGCATTTGAGGCTCAGAAAATTTCTGTTTTCAACCCACAGCTCCGTACTTACTAGCAATTATGTACAAAATTCAGACTCTACATAGCCATTTTTCAATATTATAAACAATGAGAATGTGGAGCTTTTTAAACAGAGAGGTTTTTCATGGAGTGTCACCTAATGATATCACAAGGTGGAACTGATTGCATACAGATAACTCAAATGTTTGTAAATAAAAAACACAACCTCATACATTAGATCAATAACATTGCTCTGTAGTTGCCTCGCTCTCCATTTTTTTTTTTTTTTTATTAATCAGTGATATGCGTAGAATTCAGGTGGCAATCGGCTCAGCAATTTTCCAACCCTGAAGTCAGCAGACTTGTTTCTTTTTTCATTTTAGATCAATATTGTGATTTATGTGTGTAAATTATAACATAAAGATCTACAGATGTCATAGATTATATAGAGTTGTATGTGTGTTAAACATCTTTATCAGGCCAGTGATAAAAGCTCTTCAGGCTTTCTGCAGGCTTTATTAAATTGCAGTATGCATGAGGATTTTGTTAGGTGCATGTGACGTGGAGCCTCAGATGAAAGTACACTCCAAATAGTGAAAATGAGCCGTGACATGTGGCACACTGAGAATCAAGATTACACAGGTAGTGTGCTCTGATAAGAAAGGAGTGTTACACAGGCATGGGGATATGGAGATGGAAATGCAGATATGATGCACAGACAAGAAAGTCAAAAGAGACATAGTGTAGTGTAGTTGTAGTTATAATCTGTGTCACCTGTGGATCATTATGTATTTTAAATTTCAATATTGATCTGTAACAACTTTATAAAAGAAACACGTCTGCTGACTTCCAACTGTTGATGCTGCAAACGTAATCACAACAAAGGCACTGATGTGTCAGAGTTTATTTAGGCAGATGACTTCATTAACTCCTTAACTGCCCATTGCCACGCCACCACACCTATAAAAAATAAGATAATAGCAACCCCAACATGCAATATATCTACATAATCAGAGAAAACTCAGCAGAACAGCCAGCTAAATCAATTTCAGATTAAATGACCACAGCTCAATCAAAGAGCAAATATATCCCAAATGTCACAACTTAGCCACTTCACTGTCAAATTCTAGCTTTTTTGTCAAAGCATTAGCAAAACAAACTACTGCATCTGTACATACAAAACCTATATATCAAAGCAAAAAATCACTTGAATACAACAATACCATAGTCTTTAGACTATCCCTATCACCAAACTAGCAGTCAAACGGTGTAGCAAAAAAAAGAAAAGCAAAAAAATATATATATATATAATATATAAGAATTTAAAAAATGTTTCCCTTTTTTTGTCTTTCCATTAAATGTTGTTTCCCCAGGCTTACTCCATCTTTTGAGTAAACAAGCCCTAAAAATAATAATTACTATAGTTAGAGGTATTCTGATATTGTTTTCAGTATGTAACTCCTCCCAGGCCCTGCGGCCCTGCCCACATACATTGCATGCTGGCAGCCATTTTGCTAGTGTTAACATTAGCATCATTGCCATGTACCAAGTACATGTACAAAAAATACAGCAAAACATTTCGAGGTCAAAGGAGAGAGTGCCTGATTGTCACTCTACTACCATAAAAATTAATTATGAAAATTTGATTATCGTTTACATGGTGTATTAAATATTTTACACAAATGTCTGTAATCCCTCAGCCATCCAAGTATGATCCATAGTAAAAGAAAAAAATCTATTCTATCAGCTGGACAAAAAGCTGCTCATCCAAACTACACTGAAATTAACATGCTTGTTTATATACAGTTTCTGTTTGTTGGCTTGGTCTGTTGAACTACAAAAATTGCCTCTTTAACTCCCCTCTCAAACCATTTCTTTTCTCTGGCTCAGATCTGTGCCTCACTATCTTCAAAGGAGTGGTTCATGGCTTTAAGATGGAGATGTACGGCGGACTGGGGTCCAGAGGAGCTCTCACGACGGTGTGGGTACTTTCTCTTATAGAGTGGCTGTTTTGTTTCTGCTTACTACAGTCTTCACTACACTGAATGGAGTAGACCACAATGCTTTGTTTGTGGCTCGGGGTTTTGTCCAGAACCAGTTCTCACCTTCTCATTAAATGCTTATATTTATTTATTTATTTATTTGTATGTTTACTACATTCTACATTGCAGATACATACTGATAAAATATGTGATGCAAGATGTTTGGATGTATGCAGCAAAGACAAACATGTTAACGAACTTTAAATATGTTTTTCATTCAATTCTCTAAGTAGCCACCCTTTGTGTTGTTGACAGTGCTGCAAACTCGTGGCTTTCTCTGAAATGTTTTTTTACTTCACAGGTGTGTCTGGTCACCGTTCATTAATGGGATGCCAAGAGTGTGTAAAGCAGTGATCAAAGCAGAGGGTTAATGCTATTTTGAAGAATCTAAAATATGAAACATGTTCTGAGTTGTTTTTATATACTACATTTTGTATACTACATTTTGTATACTACATTTTGTATACTACATTCCAGATCCCAATTTCAAACTTGATTTTGATACTACGGAATAGACTCAATACTCAATACCGATTCCGACATTACAATAATAAAAAAAAACAAAACATGTTTTTAGACAGCATGAGACAACATTTAATTGTAGTTCTTTCTTGTATATTGCTGCCTTATATATCTGTGTAATCCCTCAATCGTCCAGGTAGGTTCCATAGTGGTCCATGGGCGTATAATAGTCTATGTGTCTTATACTTGTTCTGATTAGATTTGTGCTAAAAATTAATACATAGATATATACCAGTATTATTAAAATAGATACAGTATCAATTCTCCATTTTCTAATATTGATATTCCCCCCGGACGAATATTACTCTTATCCAGGGAGTAATGAAGGTTCTAAGTGTGAGCAAAAGCCAAATACTTTCGCGAATCAAATTGAATCTAATCAAAAGTGCACAGCGTCACGATACATCGTATATTGGCCTGCATATTGAGGTACATATCATATCAGCAACATCTTAGAGATAGCCAGCCCTAGTTCTGACACAGCTTAAGATAATTCTATGGAAGGGTTAATTTTTGTCTGTGAATGTGACGTTTTTTGTATTGATACTTGCTCAAATGATTATTTAGGGTTGTCAAAAGTATGAAACATCAGATACTAACCAATACAAAAACTAGTATCGTTTTTCCAGACTTTTGACAACCCTACATTCTATACGGGTTCATTCATACTTTTGATGTCTTAAGTGCAAATCTACAATGTACAAAGTCATGCAAATGAAAAAAAAAAAAAAACACTCAATGAAAAAGTGTCTCCAAACTTTTGACTGGTAGTGTACAACTTCAAGTAACAGGGCCTTTATTGAAGAATACATTTTGACACTTACAATATAGTTTTCTCTGGAATTTAGGGCCCTAGTCGACTAAAGACTTGTCCTGCCGATCGATTGGTCAACTAAAAAGGGGGCGTGGTAAATACTCTAAAAACTGTTACGTATCTCTATGTATCTGACCCAAACTGCACTCACAAGACTACACCTACATGGGAGTTCAAAAGAAACTATGAATTAATTAAATGCAGAAGAGTACAAGAAAACAATGTATTTATAGAAAGACA
Source organism: Periophthalmodon schlosseri (assembly GCA_000787095.1). Lineage (NCBI taxonomy): Eukaryota > Metazoa > Chordata > Actinopteri > Gobiiformes > Gobiidae > Periophthalmodon > Periophthalmodon schlosseri. Next base: position 16,341 of record JACM01046672.1, on the reverse strand, counting down.
GATTCACTTTGTTAATCATGAGTTTAATCTGTCTTTTTACATATGAAGCTCACTCACTAACTTCTCCTTTCTACAGTTCCATATAAATCCTTATAATCTAAATAAAATTATACTTATACAAAGTTTGGTCAACTAAGACAACATCAATCGATTAATCGACTAAACGACTAAAGGCCAAAAGCCCCACTGGAATTATCCACACCCATCCCTGACCAAAAATACACCGTAAAAATGGAGTGAAGCCGGCGCTACACTAAATACCGCATGTGCATTGTCAGTGATAAATCTTTGTTGGCACCTTGGACGCCTCTTATTTGTGAAAGGGAAGAGAGCTGTCTTTAGCGCGCCACACACACCTGTCCCTGTGCCGCTCAGGCAGAATGGACTTCGATCGAGGGATGGTTCCTCTGCTGCGCTCAAACTGAAAGAATCCCATTGATTTTGTGTTGCAAGTTTGACAGAGCGGTGTACATTAGAGACAGCTGAGAGGAGGCGGGCAGGGCAAATGAGAGCAAGAGCCTAAAGAGAAGGATTTTAGATAGAAAACTGTGCACTATTAGACATGATAATTCAACAAAAGACATTTGAATTTTCACTTGCTTATTAGGGCAATACGTAGGAGGAAGAACTAACTTGTCTTGTAGGGCTGGGTAATAACAGGGTTTAAGTGTTGCACAAAATACTGAGGAACTCTTTCAGGCAGTCATCTACATTGCAAGTTTGTTGTATTTTTAATATATTCTTAAAAGGTGCATGTATTGTTGGAAATGAACCCTCAAATACACTTACACCTTGTTTTCTAGTCATTTACCATAGTTAAATGGTATAATAGAGACACCGTTTAGTCCCCATTTAGTCCTGGTTTAGTTGTGATTGTAAATAAGTTTGTTCTTAATGTGGTAGACTTTGGAGCATCACATATTTTCAAGAATGGGAAAGTGGTTAAAATATGTTTATGAATCATCATCAAAAACAGTTTTTTTTTCTGCCTGAGACTATTTTGTTCAAACTTGTCTGGGACTAGGTTTGAACAAAATATTACATACACATATTGTAACGTTCTGGTATGAGGCGACATGCTGAATTTCTTCAGGTTGTTTATGTTCTACTGTAGGCTGTAACCCACGCCAAAACAAAAGCAAAACAAAAGCAGTCTCAACTTACTAGAGCCTAAAAACAGACCAATAATTGACGAATAGATCCTTCACAGTGTGTCACATACAAAAGCGGGTTGGGTCCCGGTTTTTGAAGTGGTGTCTGCGCAAGTTCTGTTCACATTAACCTTGACTGAATGGACTTGGTTGAGGTTGGATAGATACCCGAGACCCCTCCTTTTATAGGGCACAGTCTAAACATTTTTTTTCAAGCCTCTCTGAAATTCTGCTACAGTTGACCAAATCTCTATCTTCTCTACTGCACAAACTGTGTAATGTAATTTTCTAAGGGCAATTTCAGCACCATTGACCCCTGTTGACGTCTCTCATTTGCTCCTCTCTTCCATTTCCTGATGTGACATGCTATGACACATTTTGGCCTCTCCAGCGTTTGAATGGAAAGTGTCTTCTCAACAGTCCTGTCCTTGAGTCACCAAAGCCGTCTAATTTCTTACATTAGAGCAGAGAAAGCGCTTGATCCAACGGTAATTGCTTTTCTTTCTTTTCATTCACATTAATTCACAGCATCATATAATGGCACAACAGCCTCGGAAAGTGCCCCTGCCTCCTCAGAATCGCTCTCACAAAGCGTCGGATACATTTTATTCAGTTGGTTTTAATTAATAGTTTGATCAACCACTTCGTCTGTGCTTTTTTACTCGCTTTATTGATGGAGGCATTAATATTGCAAGCGCCTCTGCCTGCATGATTTGCGCGGGTGATCAAAACAAAATAAATTAGATTAGCTTTGAGGAGGATTTGCGAGTCGGAGATGATCGATCGTACCGTAGTGCTAACATGGGCGTGCTGGTGGTATTTCAGTTGTGGGAGGAGGAGGAGGCTGACACTGGGGAAGCCGGGGGGCAGGGGAAAGTAATGCGTTTGACATTTATCGAGCGGTGATAGCAGGGTCGGGCAGTAGACAGGGCCAGGGCTCCAACGTATATGAGAGGTGAGAGTCTTGTCTACAATGCTGTACATGTATTTTTAAAAAGCGTTATTAAGGTGCATATGGTGTCATGTTTTTTTAATTATGACTTGGTTTAGTGGGATAGTACCTGTGGTCAATATTTATCATAGTTTTATTATCAGTTAACTCAACACCGAAATGTGCAAGGAAGGCATTTTTTCATTTAACGAAATAAAGGTGTTGCCATTTATTTGTATTAGTGTAATCATACCTATTGTGCAAATAGGTTTTGTCTCTTGTCAAAAATATGGTTGCTAGGTAATGGTTGTTAAATTATAAACTTCACCAAAATTATGAAACTAGAAAATTGGAAATTATAGAAATTATAGAATTATAGAAATTATGTTTGTAAATGGTCATATTTTTATATAGTGCTTTTTCCACCTTTAAGGCTCTCAAAGCAAGGAACCACTCACCCATTCACACACACTCATACACCAGTGTACACAGACAATGGGGGCAAGGAGGGTTAAGTGTCTTGCCCAAGGACACAACAACAGCATTCATCTGTGGGAGCTAGAATCACACTGCCAACCTGTGAGTCAGTGGATCTGAGTGATTATCTAATGATGTTTACATCGAGAGTGGGATTCGAACCGCTAACCTTCAGATGTTAATTATGTTTTAGTGAACTGAGTAGTCAAACATGTCATATGCACTTTAACAATATGCTTGTCTTAAAAAAAAAAAAACACATATAAAGCTTTAATGTGGCTTTAAATCCCTTTTAAATGTGCTTTTGGTCAACATTTTATCCTCTAACTTAAAATAATGTCTGCATTTGGAAGATATACTTTCCATTTCCAATGAGGAATTTTGGCACTGGAGCTCCCTCTGGTATCAATAACAGGAATGGACATTTAGAAAGTAAACAAATTAAGCCCTTGGGCTACGTGATTGCTATGCTAATAGACCCATGCATTTGTTGTGAACACAATTTGACCACAGAATGTGTCCGGTGATGGTTTATGGGCTTAAAAACTGTAGGAGAAGTCCAGAGTTCTGTCTATGATGCAGCTAAACTGCCAAAATGCAAAAGGGGCATTTTTGAGTGCTTAGAGAAGACAACTTTGGATTAACATATTCATGAAACGAGCATGAATGAAACAAAATACAACTACAGGTAGGTTTTTGATGAGGGGGACAATGTTATAATAAAGTTAAAAGGTCAAAAAAGTCAACTTTGCACAATTTTGTATGTGTTCCTTAAGCCCCATTCACCCATGCAGCCTGAATGGGGAATTTACCTGCATTTTGCCAGATCAGGGTAATTTGTGAACAAAGCCAGAACAGATTTCCCTGCCCTTTTGATCCGTCATTTTCCATGGTAAGTTGCCAGGAATATGCAGGGAAGACTTATGTGTGAATAAAGCCAGAAAATTGCCAGTGCCACCACTTGGTTTCCATAGTTATGAACTCGGTTTCCTCTATGTGTGAATGGGGTTTTATTGACCATTGACTGTTTCACTGTATGATTGTCTAACTCTCTAACTTTCTAACTGTTAAATCAACCGACCACTACGAGACTGGCGACTAGAGTTGAACATAAATGTTAAAGATGCACTATGTAACTTTTCAGGTGGAGGGTCCAACCATGCGCACGTCTCCATGGAGGTGTTAATGTTTTGCCTGAAATGTTCCACAGTACAGCATTAAACTTATCTCTCACCATGGAGAAACATCATAGTGCTTCCAGGGCAATTTACAGATCAGATCTGTGGAGAGGCGATACCGCTTATAAGAAAAGCACAGGTTTTTGAAGGTACTTGTACTGTACAATAAAAACACCTCTATTGCTGGGTTTCAGATGACATCACAACATTCTATAGGTCAATGATATTTAATACAGATGGAGCAGTTCAAATTAATATAATTGAAATATATATTTTTTTGTTGTAATACAGTGAGTTCTTGGGTCAAGCACTAATAAAAATGATCAGGTTAAACATCTGATACCTTTTGGATATTTTATGGTAAAGTACAATGGTATCAATAGGGAATTCTGGCAGTATGACATCATCACATTCTAAAATTTGAAAACAACCAATATGGATACATGTAAAATGAATGTGCTTTTTTATGCGAAGCTGTGGAACATTCCATGCAAAGCTAAAGCATCTCTCTAGAGACAAACAGCACCCTTTAGCAGAAAGGTTACATAGTGCTCCATTAAATACTTTTTTTTTTTTTCATCAAAACAAAATGCATGGTCGAGAAAAAGGTTTAGGGCTTTAGTTTGGAAAACACATTGGTTTAGCTGTGGGTTAGTCATGAGCAGCAGTGGCTCAGTGGTTAGAGTGTCAGTGTAAGTGTAACCTTATCTTTGTATGTAGGGAGTGAGCAATAATAATATAATGCAATGTAAATCACTTAGGAAAAGTTTCAAAGGTGTTGTATTATAATTAATATTATACAATTTTGAGCGCACAGAACTGTGGGAGTTATAACACTATAGCACTATTTCTTTATGGAGCACTGACACCTGCTGATGTGTTTCATTTTGTCTCCATTTATGGATGTGACATGCTATGACACATCCTGCCTCTCAAACTTTATTATTCAGAGTGCCTTCTCAAAACTGATTATGCAATATCTATTTTTTGAAGCTTTCTATCATGTTCTCTCATCAAAAACATGCCTGCAGAGCCTGCTCCTCTGCTACTGAATGGAAAGGAGGTTCCAGTAGTCACCACCACAAAGTACCTTGGTTTCCACCTAGGCTCTGACCTAAGTGGAGACTCTCACATCGATCAAGCATTTAAGAAAGTGCCTCCACTTCCTGACTGTTCTAGCAGGACATGGCCTACCACAGCCAGACCTGCAAACCACTTACATTAGTGGTTCCCAACCGTTTTGTCTCTTTCTCCGTGAAGCGTTGTCTCACACACTTGAGTACACTTTATACGTCGTGTAACAGTGTTGTTGTGTGTATTTTTTAATTTATTTATATATTTATTTTACTATTATAGCCAACAATAACTATTCTACGTTGTTTTAATGATATTTATGTCAAAATTATTCTACAGAAACATGTGAAACATTTTAGATTCAGATACTATTAAATTCCATTTTTTCTTTTAAATCTGAAATCATTCTAAGTACCAACTGGCAAGTGCTCGTGTACCTCCAGGGGTCCCTGTACCCCTGGTTAGGAAACAGTGATCTACACAACACTGGTGAGGCCAGGTCCAGAGTATGTAAGTGTCCTCCTGGCGGGCTGTAATAGAAGCCAGGCTGCACAGCTAGAAAGGGTGCAGAAGAGAGCCTTGAAGATTATCATACAGCACAAACGCACAGCACTGGAGCTCCCCTCACTGCAAGCCTACGTAACCCATGCTCCTCCCATTTTTCATAAATATATACGAGTAGGATACAAAACAATACACTACAGCTTCACAAACCCGATGTGATGTGTACTAGTTTCATTAGCGGGATGGACACTGATTGTGTTGTGATAGCATTCTTAAAGGGGAGTGACTTTGCGCGGAGAGCAAGGGGAGAGGGAACTCATTTTAATAGGTTGTTTCGGCATTATAGCATTTTCAAAACAATAATTAATACCCCATAGAAGTGTAATACCCCCTCTTTATGTCACCAAAACCTTTCTAAAATTAAATCAAAATATTAGGTCAGATTGTTATCCTATCTATAGAGAACATGCAGATCTTCCCTGGTTTACTCTGGGTTATCTTATGACTTTGTACCACCATACAAAATCACACGTGTATTGGACTAATTTGCCTATACAATGAATGTTGCCTATAGACTGAATGTCACCGTGAATACAACAGTATTTGAATGTCAGCTATGTGATTCAGAGGCTATTGTCCTGGGCTCTGAATGCCTCCATAGTGGCTAACACCCTCAGTGGGAATAAATATAATAAATGTTACAACACAGTTACACTCTGGCTACTAACCTTTAGCTGCCGCAGCCCAAATGTCAACATATGCACATTTGAATATGGAACACCCCAGTTACTATTTACCATTTCTCTCACAGTGCATGGCGTCAATCGGGGCCATGTGGTGCAAAGAGTTAACAAGATAACCAGACACTGCTTCTATTTCCGAATAGTTCTGCATGCATGTCTAAGGCAGAATGTTCTGCAGTAACCATAGTGACAACACTGCCAAAAAGTTTCAAGATAGTCTGAAAAAACAACTAAATGGATTTAAACAACACATTGCAGGAGCTTGTGATCAATACGTTTGATTTTAAGTTCAGAGTGACCTGAAAAACTGTTGGCCAATGCTAGCCAGCTTCTGACTCTAACGTCATTTGAGGGAGACTTGTTTCGCAGTACAAAATCACTGTTGTAGTTCCAGCTTAGTCAGTTCTTTCAGGTCAGATTGTGTTAAAACAAAGCTCAAATTAAAGTCTAACTTGAGTAACAGAGCTTCAGACAGAGCGGTGCTTCCAGTTAGCTTCAACTCCCAGGGAATGTTGATTACATCTGCTGCAAAAAATCAATAAAGAGTCAACCATATTAAAATGAGGTTAAAATCTGCTGTAGCTTCAAAGTTAGGAGTGAGGGCAGTTTGACAACTCAAATTTGAAAAGGTTTGGTTCTCGATCACTTTTGTATTAAAATGGGTAATTAGTCTCAATTTAATTTTTGACATTCTAAGTCCCCCTCTCCTTGCTCCCGTGCTAAGTCACGCCCAAGAGGTGTGGGCTCATACGTCTAACCGTAATAAGGGTTTGAATAGTGCCAAGAAGTGATCACAAGATTATTCAAACATGCATGGATGGCATCTAAAACCTCTTCAGGCATGTTTTTAATGGGAGAACAACATTATCACATGGTAGAAAACTCCAAAAAGCTGATCATGGAGAGCAATGCCAGATTGATAATTTGTAGTAGAACTCAATTCACAGAGCCAAACATTCATCTGGCTTTGGCCAAGTTAAAGATTTATTGTTTTGAAAATGCTATATTCGCCGTCACCAATGTATTAACATGTTTTAATATCACATTACAATCAGCATGCATTTTGCTAATGACACTACTGCAAAGGCTTGTGAAGTTGTACTGTAATGTTTTGTATCCTGCTTTTGTATATTTATGAAAAATTGCCGTCGACTGAGCATTGGACAGAATCATACTGCTAACCATAAGGAGGCTCGAATAGGCAAGGCAAGTTTATCTGTATAGCACAATTCGTACACAAAGCAATTCAAAGTGCTCTACAGAATAAGAAAGACATTAAAATCACAAACATATCAAAACATAAATAATCATCATAAAATGAGCGTTAAAAGAGAAGAGTGCAGAATAAAAACCTTTCAGTCATATGCACAGCTAAACTGAACTGTTTCGAGCCTGGATTTAAACATTGTCAAAGTAGAGGTCTGTCTCACATCTTCAGGAAGATTGTTCCAGGTTTTAGTTACGTGAAACATTTTGCAATGTTTTTTAGATTTGAAAAGCTGCAGATGTTACTGATTTGATATGACTGTTAAAGTTCAAGTCTGAGTCCATTATTACCCCTAGATTTCTAGCCTGATTTGAAGGTTTTAGAGAGAATGAAGGTGACTGCTGGCATGTTCTCTTTATTTCTGTGGACCAAAGACTATGACTTCAGTCTTGTCTGAAAAGGGCCTGGGAGAGATTGCTAAATTACTTAAACATGCATGGATGACATCTAAAACCTCTTCAGGCATGTTTTTCATCAACATTATAACATGGTAATCGAAAAGTTGTTTTTTCATAATACCCACTCTTTCAGGTATGTTTATGATGACAACACATTATAACATAGCTAAACGTATTTTTTGGTATTCTGGGGCATATACAAGTTTTTGATGAATTAACTGTCATTGATGCAAACACATCTGTTGATTTGTCCAATGATAAAAAGAGTTGAAATGGTGCTTGTTCACCATCAGTTATTGTTCATATTTGTATTCAGTGTAGCCTTCCATTCAGCAGAGGAGTTTGTGCAGAGCGATGCATCACTCCCTATAGACGTCAATCACTGCCACAGCTCCATACTGCTTCTGTCGTATATATGTGCAATACAAGGCAGAGCCAGATAAAGCGTCTTGTCAACAGCATAGCATGTTAGAGGGAATCTAATGCGACAGAGCTGACAGTCCCTGACGTGCACTGTCTCTCTGTACGAGCGATAAGAATGACTGCTATGGTAAAGTAATATATATGGGCAGATTCATGTGCATGTTTTAAATGTCACCCCTCATTCCACATCAAACATGAGGCTGTGTTTAAGCTACGCACCACTTATGCAGACACAGTACTCGGGCAGTAAGGCAAATGAGGTAAATGTGTAAACGATTAAATAAACAGACATTTTAGTGGAATGTTCGGGGAAAATGCAAACACAACAAAACATGCCAATATTGTGGAATAGACTGTATATATAAATGGACATAGCTAGCCATCGCGCAAATATGAATGGGCGTGACTCTGGCTCTAATTCACTCTATTGAAAGCCCCTCTCTCTGTAACTACTGCTGTCAGGCTTGTCATTTTGGTCTTTAAATGTTTGTTTTATCAAGATATGAGCATTAATAACCTATTAACCCATTAATAGACCTATCAGGTGCCCTCCACTGAGGTCATCCTGCCAAACCAGCGGTGTGGGCAACAAGGGGCGTTACTTTCAACAAGCTCACTCCAGATTGGCTCGTTGGTTGCTACGATACGTGCGATCGAATTTCCAAATATGGAACTCGACTCCAGATTAGCCACTAAACTGCTAATGCTATGGGTGACGTCACACTCTCTTAGCCCACTTCTTTTTACAGTGTATGGGTATTATGCAACTATGAGGTACTAATTGTTAACGCATAATCACCATGTTACCTTTTATTGTTTGAAAATGCTATGTTCACTGAAAACAACGTATTCAGATGTGTAATTAGTTTCGGTTTTTATTTTTGACACTCTGAATCCCCCCTCCCTTTGCTCCCACTATAAGTCACTCCTAAGAATCATTAACCACAAGGGGGTTCGAATAGTGCCTGTGAGAGATTGGTTAATTACTCAAACACGCATGGACAACATATAAAACTACTTCAGACAGCTTTTTGATGAGGAAACAACGTTATAACATGGCAGAAAGCTCCTAAAAGTCCATTTTGCTTAATACCCAATTTGTAATAAAAACAGGCCTATGAAAGCTATATTTAAGACTTCCTGAGCACTTCAGTTACATATAAGCACCCTTGACTGACGGCAGTGTGGTATGAGGTTACCAGGCAGCCCTGCAAATAATTTGTATAGTTTTTAAATGGTTAAAAAAATCATACTATACTTTGAAACAGTTTCTGTCCCTGATATGATTCAGACAAAGTCCCTATTTCCGCTGTTTGAGTCAATAGAACATGGTTTTAAAAAACACACAAAAATAACGTGCAGTTGTTTGATTTAAAGCTATGGAGTTTATGCCAAAATAGTAATTGCAATTCTCTGACCATGGTATACGATTGTAATGCATGCCAAATAGATAGAAGACCTATTGTACATGTTGATATCTGCTGTCTGTGTAAATGAAAGGTAAATGAACCAATTACTCATCTCCTCGCCCCCAGGATATTTGTAGCATTGTACATCAAATTAAGTTCACTGTTCACAGCATATTGGCAGAACATAAGTATTTTCAATCGTTGGAAATAATTGATTTTCTGTTGAACTGGCAGGCAATATAAGAAAAGAAAATTCTATAAAATGTGGTGTGATACAGTCATAGAGCACATGGTGAAGTTAGATTTAAAGCTATAGTGTTTATGCCAAAATAATAATTATATTTTAAATGAAAAGGACATTTTTGAAAGATTAAAAGCTGCATTGCTAGGTTTTCAAACTGTGAAAGAAGCTCTCATAAACCCTTTGGCACATTGCTAGTATTCGCATGCATTAATGTGCTAGTATTCACATGAATAAAAGTTCAGGTGCGTGGGTCCACCATCTGCTAGTCCTCATGAAGGTGTTACTGTTTTGCCAAGAATGTTCCACAGTATGGCATTAAGTTGTGTATCTATATTGCATTAATTCAATTACAGTTGTGTTTGTTGCTGAAGAATGCCTTGAAAAACATGCATTCTGACTGTAAGGGGCTGTGCCTTTTCGCAGATCTGACCTGTAACTTTGCCTTGCAGTCACTTGCTTGTCTATGTTAAAAGCCATACTCTGGAATATTCCATGAAAAGAAGAAAAGTAGTATATTAAAATTATGCTGTCAATTTAAACATTGGTCATGATTTATTTTTCAAGATTTGTTAAATAAGATGTAATCACATGTTATTGCAAGGTAGTGTCATGGTTAAGGATAAGAAGGGTCAGGTTACATGTCATTTTATTTAATGTAGATACCTTTTTTGTGGGTAGTGTAAAATAGTGTAACTGTTCACATTATCTGCACAAAGGAATTGCTGTGTTTATTGTGGTTAGAGTGTTCCCCCATCAACCTGGAACTCTACAGTTAAATCTCAGATCTTACAAGAGCATACTGTGCTGTCCTTGGGCAAGACACTTCACCAATGTTTTAATCTGGTTTGAATGATTAGTTGTGGTCAGAATGAATATGTGCAAATTGGCAGCCTTGCCTCCATCAGTCTACCTCAGGGCACCTGTGGCTAAGAAGATCACAAACTACTGAGTATGAGTATGCAAATGGACGTCTTAAAGAGGGGGTATTATTCAAAATCAATTTTTGGGAGCTTTCTACCATGTTATAACATTGTTCCATCATCAGAAATTTGCCTGAAGAGGTTTTAGATGTCATTCAAGGATGTTTCAGTAAATTAGCAATCTCTCTCAGACCCGGTTTGAACACTCCTTATGGTTAGCTGTAAGATTCTGTGTAATGCTCAGCCCACAAGCCTATGTCCCATGCTCCCACATTCTCCATAAATATATAAAAACATGATACAAAACTGTACACAGCAACTTGACAAACCTGATGCGATGTGCAGTAGTTTCATTAGCAGCATGCACGCTGGTTGTGTTGTGATAGCGCTTCTAATGGTCAATGATCATCTTGGGTCTTTTAACGGAGAGTTCCACAGATAATCTCTCAGTAAAAGTTTGTGGTTTGGATCAGAATTCAGACTTTTGAGGAATAAATATGCCTTTTTTTTTTTTTCTTGAAAGTTAATAATTAAAAGTTTGTATGTATGGAAATTCCTATTGAAATACACTTTAATTCATTTTTAATGAATCAAAATAAAATTTTGTCAAAAATCCTAATTCTTCAGAATAACAAATAAAATGAAATTATTATTACTATTAATTTAAAAAAAAATGTATTACATATATTTTTGTCATACCTCAGCCCCCATTTCTATTAGCGTTAGTCTGCATTTAAGTAATCTGAAAACAGCAGTTTGCTCTGCTCCCACTGGTTTTTGCTGACATTAAATCTTATAACATACTACTTTCTACTGACCTTATTCCACCCTGCCCACTGTTTCCTCTAAATGCTCCAAACCACGCTTTCTTTGTGGTGTTTAAGTAGAAATCCCATTCATTTCAAGGAAGAATTCAGAAAAAAGTTTCACCTCAAATATCTGATATAAAGTAGGTTGAGTTGTGTAAACTGTTCAATGTTCACGTGCACTGACAGAAGAAGTCAACAATGCACCAATTCTTTGGGAGGCTTTATAATGACTTTGTAGTTCATACAGAACTTATTTGCTGTCAAGATTGGCAGCCCCATGCAAAATAATACAACCCCAATGATGATAATGGCGCCCACAGCAACTTCCAGAATAAGGTGAATACACATCAAAACCTACTTGCCTAACCTCTGGCCTCTTCAGGTGACACTGGTTAAAATGAAGACACATTTCAACTTTAGAAAAAGCAGCTAGCACTGACCAGAACGACAAAATGGAGGAGAGAGACGGAAAGACATGATCGCACCAAATTCTCCAGAGACTCCAAACCATCAGTCTGACGCTAAGAAAAGTACATTTTTTGGTCATAAATCATTAAAACACGATTTCTGTTGCAAAGTAGATAATATTAAGCCCTTTTAAAAACAAGTGCAAAATCCAATTCCGCCAAAGGTCCGCTGGGAGATGGGAGGATAAGGAAGAGTGTCATTAAAAGTAGTCTGGGCCTCATTCTAGCTGAGGCGGAACTCGGAGATGGAACATTACCTTCACGTTGTCATCCGTCATAGCCATGGCTCTCAGGGGAAATTGGACTGGGCGACCTGTGGTTCCGAGTCGGGTCTGTTTGGTGAAGTCTGCGCCGTGGGAAACAGGGTCGTGCGGTTTGTTGTGTCTGTGAAAAAACATGCTAACACCGATAGAATACTAATGGGAATCACTTTTGGAGGCTGTAACGTACACCTCTTGATAAGCTAGGCTACGAGTCTTGTTATAGGCTGGGTTCAAATGATGTCCCAACTATTTTGGATTGGCCATAGTTTAGGTACACTATGTAACTTTTCTGGTAGAAGATCTGCCAGCAGCTTGTCTCCATGGAGATGCTATTATTTTGCCTAGAATGTCCCATGGTATCGGCATCAAACATGATTACAGTAAGGATGCATGTTTTGCAAGATATTTTTCAAACTGTAAAAAAAACATTTGTGAACTAAATAAATGCTAGATACATTTAATTCCACATTGCGGAACATTCCAGGGAAAACAGTAACATTTATATGGAGAAAAGCAGGTGGCAAACCCTCAACCAGAAAAGTTACATAGTGCAACCTTAAATCGTGAAAGGCAGGCCAGAATTCTATTCTATGACCTTTTAACTCTCAAAATGCAGATGTTTAGACAAGGCAAGACAAGTTTATTTGTATAGCACAATTCATACACTAAGTAATTCAAAGTGCTTTACAAAATAAGAAAGACATTAAAATCACAATACAAACACAAATACAAATACAATCAAAACATAAATAGTCATAAGAAAATTAACATTCAAAGAGAAGAGTGCAGAATAAATCCTTTCAGTCACATGCACAGCTAAACAGAACCGCTTTGAGCATATGTACAACTAAACAACCATTTTGAGCTTAGATTTAAACATTGTCAAAGTAGAGGCCTGTCTCATATCTTCAGACTGTTCCAGGTTTTAGGTAGATAAAACTGAAATGATTCCCCATGTTTAGTCCTAACTCTGAAGACCAACAGGAGACCCTGAAGTCCTCAGAGTGCGAGATGGCTCATATGGCACTAACATGTCGGAGATGTACTTTGGTGCTAGGCCATGGAGAGACTTGTAACAAGCAGAGCTGCTTTAAAGTCTATTCTCTGAGCCACAGGAGCCAGTGCAGAGACCTGAGCACAGGACGCATGTGCTCGAACTTCCTGGTTCTAGTTAGGACCTGAGCAGCAGCGTTCTGGATGTACTACAGCTGGTTTTACAGTAAATGTTTTCTCTGTCAGTAAAAATGAACTAACTATACTACCCTCTGACCCATGAATGAGTCTGGATTTTTGTCCATAAAAGCAATGAACAGAACCGTTGACAAAAGGTAGCCCTGGCACAGTCCAGTATTTGAGACTTTAAACCCTGAAAATGTTTCTGAGGACAACACAAAAACACCATCATTCTAAACCATTCCTCGGATCCAATCAGAATCTTTCAAATACAAGATACCTTCAAACATCCCTATTGTTACTATCAATATTATACTTGAGACCTGAATTTTCAAAGTTCCAGTTCTGCTTGTCAGGCGGGAGTGTCCATTGACAAAAGATACACCAAATGTCCTAAGTTAGTTTGACAAGCTAAGTCATCGTGTGACAAATCCCATCTGGTGGAAGGGAGCATCTGATGGGTTGACATGTGGACATTTTGACTGCACTTGGTCTTGCCTGTCTCCCCCTTTAGCAATGCTTCACAAGTGGAACACTATAGGAGACACTTACTGACTCACAGTGACAGGTGCGTCTATCACAAATCGCCCTCTCCTTTTCCACTAAGTTTAAATCTGTAACAGCAAAGAAACAAAGTCAAAAATAACATCTCAGAGAGAAGAATTAAACCAGTTTTTTGAGAGGGGGAGTGGACATACAGCTTGTTCCATCGATCTCAACAACTACTAAATGTATTAAAATAGTATTCTCTTTTAATTGCTAATGCTACACAGATAATAATGGTGACATAAACACAAGCTATTGTAACAACTACATGGTGTGGCAAACGAATGGAAATGTTTAAAGAGACGGTATTATGCAAAATCAACTTCTTGGAGCTTTCTACAATATTATAATGTTGTTCCCTCAAAATTCCCCTTAAAAATTCAAATATTCCTTACAGGTAGCTGTAGTATCCTATCCAAAGCTCAGCCCACAAGTCTACGTCAGCCCTGAGTGCCTTAGGGCAGGAAACAAAGGGAGGGGGACTCAGAGGGTCCAAAACAAAAAACAAAACTTATGAAATATAGCATTTTCAAAGCTAATACCTCATAGAAGTGGTATAACAAAAATAAATACAATTCTAATTAACTAAAGTAACCCAACAACACCACTGGAAAACAACCTGGAAAAATAATTTAATTGATGGAGAGGCAACAAAGGCAAGATTCCAATCTTATGAAAATGGTAAAAGAACAATTCAATTCTGCCAACTCGACAAAACGTTATTTGAGTGAAGATGTTTCACTGCTCATCCAAGCTGCTTCTTAAGTTCTGGTCAGATTAGATACTGTCTTATATCTGTCTGAAGTATCTACACTGAAACTAACACACCTGTTTGTAAGCAGTTTCAGTGAACACTAAGGTCACTAGTGTCATTGCTCCTGAGAGTCTTTCCATCAAGATAGTACAAAGGAACGTTACGGCTTACGCCTTAAAACTAACCTGACTACGTAGGTCTGTAGTCCCAACATAGCACTTTCACTGGACCACTGATCACTTGGAGCGCAAACATGTAGTGCCAACAAACAGGCCATAACACTGAACCGTGAAAACTACTGTGTTAGCATCACAACTACATTACTGGACACCCTGCAGTAGCTGAAGCTAATGCAAGTGACTGCGGAAAATATCCAAGTGGGATAAGGCCTGGTCTCAAAGGAGCAACCTTTGGTTTCCCTGATGTGTGATGTAACCACTACACCGCGGCTTTCACAGGACATAATAAACTCCTAAGCTTTTTGTTTGGAGTAGGTTTCTCTGCTCACACAATGTAGTTTAAAGGTCCTAATACACCAAATGGATTCTTGTGAACTTTAAGCCATGTTAGAATGTTGTTATCTCCTCAAAAAACATATCTGGAGTTGTGTTTTGTTTTGTTCACACACTTTGAGTGACTTCTTGTGAACTTTAAGCCATGTTAGAATGTTGTTATCTCCTCAAAAAACATATCTGGAGTTGTGTTTTGTTTTGTTCACACACATTTGAGTGACTCTATTATTAGTCTGTCTACATCTCCAATGCTCTGTTCCACCTTGTGATGTCATGAAGTGGTAGTTTTCAAGTTAACAGCTACATTTTACCTTTAGTTCAGTAGAGTTAGGCAATTCCAGGGTTGAAATCATTCAAATGATTCTAGTGTTTGAGAGAAGAACTCAGCCTAAATATGTAGGGTTTGTGTGTTAAAAATGTGAATGAACCAAAACACAACTCCAGGTATGTTTCTGAAGAGGAAACGACATTATAACATAGATCAGAAAATAGTGTAATTTTAACTGGTGCAGCTGAAAAGAACTTGCAATTCACACACATGTGCCGAGCAGGATTTGAACTTTGGTCCTCAGATCTCAAGTTTAGTGTCTCACCAGCTGCGCCATCAGCAGAAGGAGGCCACTTTGACATAGAAATAAAGCAGCAGATTACCTACTGACACGTGGAGTTTGGTGACATCTGCTCATACAATCAGTTAAACCAGCATCAGCTTTGACTGAGGCAAAAATGTATATCTAAATCTATAAATCTGTATTTAAGTTATGTCCTAATGGAAGATAGGGGTGGTTTAATAAGTTTTCTTCTTCCCAGTCCTTTTTGACCTTAAATTATGAAAAATATGAAATATGCATTAAGTGTCCTTGATACATGTGCTTGAAATAAAATAAGTAAATAAAAAAATAAAATAAAAATACAATATTAGTCTGAGGAGTTAATGTAGCAGCAGTTAAAAAAAAACAAATACAAGGTTAAGGAGTGAAAGATTAATGGGGTTAAAGTAAAATAGTAAAAACAAATTAAAAGTACATTTGCAAAAACAGATACCTCCATTTTGAAAATTTATCACAAAGTTTTAATAAGTTTTCTTCTTCCCACTGC
>KN486979.1:37015-51946 GCA_000787095.1 Periophthalmodon schlosseri | reverse complement strand
AAAAATTATTGTTTTCTACAGTATGGGCAGGGAGTGGCACACTGGCCTTTTCTGTGGTTAGGCTGCTCTCTGCAGGATGTGGTAAGCCTAATAGTATGCAATATACTGCTCTCTGCTGGCCTTAGACAGGAGATATGAATAGCTTCAAAAGAACACCAATAGTCTGTCTGTTTGTATTTTGAATAATTAAATGTTTATCCATCTGCCCTATAGCCTATTATCAGCAAGAAATTCACAACAAAAATACTGAATTAGCTTTATTTTACAGAGAAAAAGACAAATGAAAAAATAAGATCCTTTTGCCATGGAAAAACATATACATTTAAATGTCAATGCAGAGCAACTGGAGTTCTCACAAAACATGCAATACCACATAACTGAGGACAGGAAGTACCCACCATGCAACAAACACATAAAAAACAGCTTATCTGTATCTCACAAGACAGTGACTGAGGTCTGGGATACTACTGAACTCATTCTGAATGAACTCTCTGATCTGTGTCTGCTGGAGTGGGCCCACGGCAGCAGCTTCCTCAACATCAACAGGGAGCGCTTCATGAACTTCTGCCCTGCAAAGGCGTAGATGATGGGGTTCAGACAGCAGTGGCTGAAGGCCAGAGTCTCTGTCACTGTGATGGAGAGTCTAATGTTTGTGTACAGTTCACAACTGTCTGTTAGTCTACCTTCAAGTCGCAAGAATTCCAGAAATAAAGTGATGTTGTACGGAGTCCAGAAAAGAAAGAATGCCATCATGATGCAGATGATGAGCCTGACAATGCGGTGTTTCTGTGTACTCCTTATTTTCATCAGAGTAGGGATGATCCTGGAGTAACACACCACCATCACAGTAACAGGAAGCACAAGACCCAGGATAATGGTGGAAAAGATGTTATATTTACTCCAAGTTCGGTCTTCTAGGCTGTATTCACAAACAGCATGTTCATGTGTGATTACCACTTGTGTGAAGATAAAGGCTGGCAGTGATATGCAGAAGCTCAGAGCCCACACACATGTGGTCAGAACCATCCCAGTTTTCATGGAACGGTTTTGGAGGCCTCCTCCAGTTTTCATGGAACGGTATTTGGAGGCCTCCTGAGCATGTTGAATGAGCACATATCGATCCAGAGTCATGGCCACCATGAAGAAGGTGCTACTATAGAAGCCCACATTGTGCAGTCCTCCGCTGATGTGACACATGAAATCTCCAAAGACCCAGAGGGACACGGCGCTGTAGTGAGCATACAGAGGCAGAGTGAGCAGGAACAGCAGGTCGGACACAGCCAGGTTCAACAGGCACAGGTCTGTCAGGTTGGACCTGTGACAGTGTTTCAGCACGACACACACCACCAGACCATTACCTGAGAGACACCGGGGGATATAGTCAGAGGAAATGGACTATACACAATAAAGACCAGAAGCATCCCATGACACTCACCTACAAAACCAAGGATGAAGACCAAAATGTAAAGAACTGGTAAAAACACTTTTGCCAAGTTACTCACTAACTCAGACTCACAGGGAGTGTACTGATAAAAGTCATCGAGGGATGTGTTCTCTGTAAAAACTACAACAACATTAAAACTTTTATCAATCAGCAAGAATTTATGAGAAAACACAATCAAACAGAATAACCATGTAATCATTTTTAAAAAGAGTATTTACCAAAATAGTGACCCGCCATAGCTTTGCTTGAGACTGTTTTGCTATTGTACCGATTCTGAATGAAAAAAAATCTCATATCTGGCTGACAGTGAGAAGTGTTGTCCAAGCTGCCAGTCCCTGTAATGAGTGATGGAGCACAGAGACACAATGCAGATGTTATTTCCTGTAAGTCCCCAACTGAGACTGTATGAGATCCTTATCTGAAGCTCACATCTCAATCTGCAAAACAGAAATGAACTATATAAAAACCACCAAGTGTTCATATCGACACTGCAAAGAGAGAGGGGAAAAACACTGATTGACTGTGGTTTTAAAAGAGGCTAAAGACTCACAATATAATTATTTATAGACTTTAAGTTATAGGCCTAAACCTTAACCCTTCATAAATGAATTAAGAAACAGAATTATGCCTATTCATTTTTGCAATACTTAGTTAAGGACATCGTATGCTGCCATAGGTTAGAAGTGTGGCCTAATCTACAACTATATACACATGCTGTTTCCATTTATCTGCTCTCATTAAAGTAAAATGTAGCCTTTTAAAAAGTAGAAACAGCTCAAGTCCAACATTGGTTGCCCGCACAAATGGAACTAACACCAGAAATGCCTACGTTCACCTGGCATTAACCCTCGGGTGCATAGTGGTCACTGCAGTGGATAGCTACTAAAACATAACTTTCTCTTTAATGCATTGGTTTATATGGTGGAACTGCATATCAGCCTCTAGAGTGCTCTCTGCTGTCATACCCCATTGAGGTCAATTCAGTGGTCAGTCGGTGTAACTGCAAGTAAATTAGCTCTGAATCAAAGATGCCCGACAAACAGCCACCCCTGCTGACCGCTGCTGGTATATCCTGTCAATCCTTCTATGCTGGAAGAGCCCCACTGGTAAAAAAAAAAAAAAATATGATGATATGCAGTAACATCTAGGGAAGGATATTATCTGTTTGGAATAAGAAATTTTTAGGTCCAATATGTAGAAAATTACAATTAACCATGTGTCCAGTGAAGTGGACATCATGCATCACCCAGTATATTTTTAACACAAGTCATATAATTGTTTCATTGTTTCTTCTGACTGTTTTGGTTATAAGTCAGTGTATAATTGTTATATTTATAAGCTATTCATTTAAAATATACATTTTTGTGCAGATTAGCTGTAGTTTGAGTTACTATAATAATTATTTTATCATGTTTTGTAGACTTCAAACGCAGCAAAGAATAAGGCAGCCTACAGAATATTCCAGGAAATTCCATCCAGCTCCAGTGATGATGAGTTCAGTGATGATGAGTGTAGTGACAACAGTGATGATGAGTGGCTGCCAGAGAAGGACAGAGACATAGAAGCTGAGGATGATGGAGATACAGACAGTCAGGATGCAGAAAGTGAGGATGATGAGAAGCAGAATGCAGAGGAAGGTCAGTATGATCAGGGAGCTGTGGAAGATGGGCACATGGCACCTGACCACACTCAAGCCTGCAAAAATATCTTGAAAGTCCAAGACAATGACTTTGATGGAGACTTGCCTCCTTTTCTAGGAGAGTGGAAATTGAATATGGAGGGAAGAGATGCCATAGATTTCTTCAGACATCTGTTTCCAGCAGATCTCATTGATGATATAGTGCACAACACCAATGTGTTGTATGCTCCAGAAAGGGAAAGAAAATCTGGCAGTGACAGATGCAGATTTTTCTAGTACAGTACAGTACAGTACATTTGGTATCCTAGGGTAATAATGTACTGGTCTAGTGAGGATGGCCTTCATCTTGGAATAATTGTAAATGCCATGTGTGTAAACAGATATGAACAAATCCTGACATACCTGCACTTTGTGGATAACTTGACTTACCAGCCAGCGAACACGGATAAGCTTTCAAAATAAGGACTTACCAGCCAGCGAACACGGATAAGCTTTTCAAAATAAGACCATTGCTAAGTGCACTTCAGGAGACATTCAAGGCAGCAGCAGACCCTGAGGAATTTCAGTCAGTTGATGAGCAGATCATTCCTTTCAAAGGCCTACTGTCCATTAAACAATACATACCAAAAAAGCCCAAACCCTGGGGAGTGAAAGTGTGGGTGAGGGCAGGAACCTCAGGCTATATGAATAGATTCGAAGTGTACCAAGGCTCTGCAAGTAGTGGTCGCATCAGTGGATTGGGAATGGCTGGAGATGTGGTGATGCGTCTTTGTGATGACATAAAACACAAAAATCACAAGGTGTTTTTTGATAACTTCTACTGCAGCATTTCACTCATCGAGGCCTTGAAAGACCAAGGCATCTATGGCACAGGTACATGCAAAGCAAACAGGCTGAAGGGAGCAAATCAGAAACACAAAAGTGAAAAACAACTGAAAGAAATGGGCAGAGGAGCTTGCTCTGTTGTCAGCAATAATGCAAACATCACTGTCACGCGTTGGCTCGACAGTTCAGTCATCCATATGGTCTCGTCCTGTGCTGGCCAGTGCCCTGACGGTGTTTCCAACAGATGGGTCAAGAAGGAAAAAACGATGATGATGGTCCAAAAACCCGTCTCTGTGGCCCTTTACAATCAACACATGGGTGGGGTTGATCTTGTTGACCAATGTCTGGCAATGTACCCCCACAGACGTCAAAACAAGAGGTGGTACATTCGAGTGTTTTTTCATTTTTTGGATGTGACCATTGTAAATGCCTGGCACCTCTACCTGATGTCTCGTTTGGAAAAGGTGAGACTCCTCCTCTTCAAAGCTTCAGTGGCTCGTGCACTGATAAATAGCGGCACCCTTTAGCAAAGCAAAAGAGGAAGACCCAGTGGGACCCCACAACCCGTGAAGCGGAGAGCAGTCACTAAAGTAGCCTGTGAGGTCAGGTTTGGCACAGGATCTCACTGGCCCCAACTCACCGAGGTGAAAAATAAAAACAGATGCCATGATGCTGCAAGAAAGAAGACCAAATACATCTGCATGCAATGCTGTATGCCACTGTGCCCTGGATGCTTTGCGAACTTTCGTACAGCTTAGGTATGATGAATATAGAAGTGTTCAAAGATGCAGAGACTAAAATGTCAGTTCATGTTTTCTTCCAACCTGCTAATATAAGGGCTTGGTAATACTGTCCTGCATCCTTATAGAACTGTGGAGACTCACAGTAATGTTTCTCCTGTTGGAGATGGTTTGACACATTCAGGTGTAAGATTGGTTTTCTTAATCAGGCCTAAACATTGCGCCTGTACAGTGTTGAAATTTCCCAAAAATTGTTGAAATGTTTTTCAAAGCATAAAAAGAAACACATGTTTGTATGTTTACAATATAACACAAGTTAATTCATTTTTACAGTCAGTTCACAATGTTTTATGTTGAGTGCTCAGGCGCATGTAGTCCACTGGGTTGGACATGTCTGTAACTTTATGAAAAAATCATATTTTTGGAAAAAAAAAACAGTTGAACATTTTTTTCATGTCCTGAGAACAAAAAAAAAACACTTCAGAAAAAAAATCTTGAACAAGGCTTTCCTAATTCATGCATCAGAGGGTTAAAGATTGACTGGGATCTTCCTCTGAGGTTGGCTGAGTCAAAGATCAAGCTAGAAATGTTTAGCCCATGAAGCTTCCATGGTTTGGCCTAAACAACAACATCAAACATACTGTCAAGTGTCCCTGAGTGAGTCACAAATTACGGACAAAACTATGCTCTGCCTGTTGTACCTTATCACAAATGTGGGCTAGATTAACATATAAACGTAAATAAACAAAATATGGTAGGTATGGTGGTGAATATCTTCCGTACCTTGACCTTCTATTTGTCTTTTATTTTGAAAATTCATATCGGAACTCCAATCCCACATTTCCACTACACGCTAGGCTCAAAGCGGTTTATGGCCAGGGGAGGAACACAAAGATTATTTAAAGTGGATTTGTCAGATGACTCCACCAAACATGAACATGTGTCCTTAAGACTAGTTTGAATAAGGTAAGTGTAAACATTATCCATCTCACGTGTTATAGCGAGCTTTTGCGGAAACTTTTGCAGTTTTTTGCGTCAGGTCAAGTCGAGTGTCATCTTTGCGCACAGTCTGTCACTTGTTGCTTAGCCTATTAGTGACAATGTTATTACTTACCGTTAGTCAGCGTAGCTAAAATAAACACGAACGTACAGAAGCAAGAACAGTTTAAGGCGTGTCTCATTTTTATTCTTTACACTTCTTGTTGGCTCATCGACCGCAGGTGGCGTGGAGAAGACGCGGACTTGAGGGCTGCAGCGGATTTAGGGGAGCCGATTGTGTCAACCACCGCTTTTATTTACCCCAATGATGGACGCCTCCAAACCCCCTTTAGGGTAAGTCTACTTTTGGCAAGTGTTTTAATTCACTTACACATCATTTTATGTTTTCCAAGGAGCTACTAATAGAGTTAGTGGATAACCAAATAAGCCAGGGGCAAAGGTACGCAGCAGAGATTGAGCAAGCGTGTTTTCTTTGCTCGTTTAATGCTTTATTTATACTTTAAGTATTTTTTCAGGCTTTCGCGAGTAACTCCAGTCTTGGTTGTACTAGGATTTCCCAATACAGTAAAACGGATCCACAGTATTGTCCCTAGCCAACAGAGAGATTTTTCCAGTAGCTAGAGGCGCCCAAAACCAGTGTCCTTGTTTAACTAAATGCCCACCACAAAATAATGACATGGTACTTTCTAGATAAAAATAATTCAACAAGAACAAGAAGATTTTATTTGTTTTTTGTGTAGACAAGTCCTGCTTACCTCTATAGTTCTTAATTAATTATTATAACTATGAATGTAATTTCATTATTTAAAAACAAAATCTCATCCTGTTCATTGGTTTAAAGGTAATATGCTACTATTTTGCATTCTTCACAGACAAATGGCACATAAGCAATGTCACAGTTTTGTAAGAGTTTATTAAGCTTCCACTCATGTTTACATAGCAGCCTGACTCTGCAATGACTTATTTATAGGCCTACAGTAGCTAGTGATGTGTGTCACATTTTGACCAAGCATTCAGCACAGTGAGCACATTAACAACAATGAGAAAATGAAGTTGTAATCATTCAGAATCACGCAGTGTCTTGAATAAATGGTGCAAGGTGAGTAATTTAATTTAATTTAATTTGATCATTTATTTTGAACACTGCAGACACAAGAAAAAATACATACATAAAATATTTAATCTTATGTTCAAAAAGGAGTGGGAAGAAGTTTTAACAACTTATTTAGTCCCACCCCATTACTTTACGTTAAATCACAGGCATTACATTTGATGCTTCCTGCTGTGTATCTGCACAGACGTCTGCAGACAATAAACTATACAATAATCTCAGTACTTTTCATTTCATCCATGTAGCTTTTCAAAATGTGCATTTTATACTTATTTTTGAACTGCCTTAGGTTTATAGAAAGTTGTATTTCCTTGCTTATATTCCTCCATAATCTCCCACCACTTCTTTTCTTTTCTACTTCTTTTTTTACTTGTGCGAGCCTTATTAAAGCTAAAGTTTTGCTGTCCTGTTAACAGGACAGCAAAACGGTTCTTGAATATTTTTTGTGTATTATTTGGTAAAAAGTTATTACTTGCTTTGTATGTAATTTAAGCGGTTAAATAATTCACATTATCTGTACATTTCAGTAGTTTTGATTGAATGGACCAGGGATGTGTATGTTCCTGGTATCCCACTTTAAATTTAACTATAATTTTTGGACTTGTACCCGTTGTTGATGGAGTGAATTAGGGCTCTCTCAACTAAAGGTCATGTAAATCAGATAGCCCTAAATACAGTGATTTCAAACACTTAAGAGCTTTTTGGCCAAATTACAAAGTGGACCAGTCAAAGTGTCTGTTGGCAGTGCAGCCAGAAGTGTTCTTTCCGGTCACTGAGTGACATTTCTGTCTGTAGAAGTACCATGGAAACTCCTTTTATGGCATAAGGGTTCTTTCATCATCAGTCTCAATTTTACCTGGCTTTAAATTAAACTGAACGAGGCAGTGAACATATTTTGCTGTCTGGATTTTTACTATACCAATTGCATGTACCATTTTGTGTGTACTTTGTTATTGGGCTTCTCTAAAATATGTAAACATTCAATAACAACGTTGAAGGTTGTGATATAGACATAATAAGATTATGGCTTTATTAATGAAATACTCACCAGTTACAATTACAAAGGGATACTAGTACAATAAACAATTGTCCAAACTGTACATAAATCGATAGTTAAAGATACAAGGTCTAAAGTGAGGATTGTTATATTGTATTATACTGATTATCTTATTATACAGATTTGATTAAATTATACCTTACTTGTTATCTTATGAAATAGCCGGCATTGTGTGGACACATATTTATTCTTAGACAGGAGAAATAGTCCTGCAATTAAAATATGTCATTGTACTTCTTAACTTTCTGTTGCTGGGTACACAAATGGCTTGTACCAAAGCTGTTGTATTATTCACTAGATATCCTTGTATACAATTTTTTTAAGTTGTATTTCATTACAAAGTTATAGACTAATTAAATAAATGAGGGTGGTAGCATATGAACTCTAAGGCGATTTTACTCTTTACAGTGTAAACTTTTTTTCTTCTTCAAAGATTTTTACAGCTGCAGTCAGATAGCTTTAATAGACCCGCTGTGTTTTATACTTTATAGACACAATCACTGTGACGTCAGGACTTTACAGGCTGCTCCCCAGCGATGATCAGCAGTCCACAGAAACACACTTGTTATTTCCTCACTGACACTGTATCAATGTAGAAGCGCTGAAGACGGAAAAGACATTGCCAGCCATAAGAGTGGTAGGTCTTACTTCATACAATTTGTTCATTTTTCAAAATTAGTTGTAATGTTAAAAGAAAAAAATTGAGAACAAATTTCAAATCACTGCTGCTGGTATATCTAGCACACACCCAATGATAATTACAAGCTACTAAATGTTCTGTCGGTGCCCACCTTCTTCTGTCCTCTGGAGAAATGTATACAGAAGGTAGAGTAGGCCACCATTATTTAAACATCTGACCCATCTCTTTTCCAAAATACTTCCAGGCAGACAGTAAAATGTTATTCTATTGTTTACACTTTCTCTAAGGATCACTGGATATTATATATACGCCCTACACACAATCTGCTATATTTAAGTTTCAATGGGTTTTGCTTCCAGTGTGGCCTTGCTGACTAAGGGAGAGTCTTCTTTTTTTCTTTCTGCTTGAGGTCGAGAGGAAAGTGTTTTATTGTATGTGGCACTCACATCTAGATATTTAAGGTAAAGTTGTTATGATGATAGATCTAAATTTAACTGAAATATGAGAGAGCTGGATAGAGAGAGAATTTGAGGCCATGTGTTGTTGGCAGCGGTACTGTATCTATCTAGTAAGATCTACATTCACAGGCCATCCCGTTTTAGAGAGGGGTGTGGAATGGATGCATTGCTTTCATAGACAAGTTAAAGCTACAGGAGAAGGAGCAACAACACACTAAATACAAAATACATTGCTTTAACCTTTGATCACGCCCCTGAGTTTAATAGGGATCATGTAATAGCAGAGGTATGTTACAAGATTGACTGATAAGATGGTATGTGTCACTGTAATGTTTTGAAGCTAATGGTAATGATTAACAGTGCAATCAGTGAAGTAATATGTGGTGTGAGTAAAACTTTATGTCTTTATTATGTCCTTTAAAGGTGCATGTAACTTTTCTGGTGGAGGGTCTGAACCTGCTTGTCTCCTTGGAGATGTTATTGCTTTGCCTGGAAAGTTCCACAGTATGGAACATATGTATCTTCAGACAGCCAAGCAGAGTTGCAGGTCATATCTCTGGAGAGCCCAACCCACTCAGAATAAATTTATCAATGTATTTTCTAGAAGTAAAAATACAAGTTTAATGCCATACTGTGGAAAATTCCAGGCAAAGCAATGACATCTTCACAGAGACAAGCAAGTGACACCAGAAAAGTTAAATAGTGCACCCTTAAGCGTTTGTAAATGGCATATTTCTTTTTTTTTTTTTTTTTTTTACATCACTTTCAAGAAGATAAGTGTTTAGAATTAAAAGTTAAGTAGTACACTATAATTACCAGACTCAATGTAGGGCTGGGCAATTAATCACAGTAATTAGTAATTAGTATTTTTAATAACTGACATCATGAAAAATTGATAAATCATGAAGTTCAGGCTTTTTACAAAACAAATTTACTCCTGACTTTCGTATTAGCAGAGCAGGGTTATCTATGTAATTGAAGGCAGTTTACAATTGCTTAAAGTACGATAGAAGTACGATATGAAGCTCATTACATTTTCATAAGAATGCTCATTACATTCATTACATTACGTTTCATTACATTTTCATTCTAAGAATGAAAATGTAATGAAAATGTCATTCTAAGAATGAAAATGTAATGAGCTTCTCCTGTTTGAAAGTCTAGCAGTCAATGCTGACAGATTAAGAATCTATTAAAATCTGAATTGTCCAAAGTGTGCACAAAAATCAAGATTTTATTTTTTGCCCATATAGCCCAACCCTTCTTCCCCTCCTTTTGCCATGATATCTTCTTTAAATCATGAAGAACTAGATTTTATGAATGGTCTTAATTATTTTTCTGTCACAGTCACAAGTGGACAGCATTATTCATGGTGAAAAAATGAGACATGGAGACTGTTGTTCCTTTATTGTGGATGCTCTAAAAACATTCAGTGTCTGTAAGCAACATTAATTAATCCCACTGTGTAACATTTCACTTAGCAGCTGAGGACCAGTGCTCTTCATTTCCCTGGGGACATTATGTTGCGTTTACTCTCACAATACCTAGTAAAGAGGTACCACATGATTGTATAAAGGATTAGTGCAAAAAATCGTATTATCTGTCCTCATGCACTGTAATGATTAACCTTAATCTTTAAATAATTATTTTGCACTTACCAAATCATTAGTGAGATAAATTATGGTGTATTTGTAACAGTTTGTAATTTTTAAATATATATAGCTAACGTATCAGTTTTACCTGCCTGGGATCCAGAATACACACTCCTCCAATTCTTAATGAAGATGTGAGTCTTGTCACAGTTGACTCTCCTCGAATTCAGATGGGTGTGATTGACAGGTGGATTAGCCAGTCAGGGGTAACTATGGTCTGTCTGTTTCAAAGAGCCTGGCTCGAGGCGTGACAGAGGGATTGGGGACCAGACTGATATCCCTCGAGATAAAAGCAACAGACAGATATTATTCTGGACCATCCATGCAAAAGTTACCAATAACCATGGATGTGGACTTTTGGAAACCACAATCAAATACCGTGTGACACTAAACAGCCAAAATGGAACAATTTCAGAGATTCCTTTCCGTACTTTACTTGTTTTCTGCCCTGGAGTTTGTGACACACCCTCCCTGTTGGCATCAGTGTCCACAGCTGTTACCAAAACCAAAGCTGTGTGGCGCTCCAGACTGGAGAGGTGTAAATATAGGTTTCCAAGGGGACGCCATGACAGCCGCGGACATGCTCACAATAACGCATGTGTCACTGGGAGTGGCTTGGGGTCCCGGATCTCTCTGTCACTTAATAGGTTCAATGAACAACAGGCTCGAAGTCAAGTGCAAACCACTATGCCAGACAAGTGTACTTCAGGCCCAGGGTTTGGCCAAGCTTTGAAGTGCTTCTTAACTACAGAACATGGTTTTTTGGTGGTACATAGGTATTTGTTTGTTCATAATAACTAACAAATAGTTTATGTGTAATTATGTAGGACAGGTGCTCATCTCAGAGTAACGACATGTCAAATGGTTTATATTAGTGGAATAGTTGTTGCTTTGCAGTGAGGTCTTGTCTTGGCACATGGAATTTGTATGGTCACACCACAAATAATCAGTGATATTTTTGGGGCCAATATATAGCTGAGTTGATTTAAAATCATTTTGTTAGATAATGTTTTTAAAATATACAAAATAAGCATTAACCTCAGCACAGCACACTGCCATGTGTTAGAAGTAGACATACACTGGGTGATTTTATATTGGCATTTTGACCTATATTAGCAGGCTCTCTAACACAGAGTTTTCTGTTGTCTGTCACTAAACGCTTTAAGCTAGTCTTATGATGATTACCACAGACCACGAGTCTCTGTCCCCTGACACTATAATTCAACAAGCTATAAAATTAGCTCTCTTTTTTCTTGAACGTGTTCCTGTCCCAATGAACTTTGATTTAACACTCTATACACTTTAATATTAGGCTCAGAGAAAGAATCCTGTCCTTGTTAGTGCTGTGAAGTGGAGTGAAAGAATTGGGTGTCTCTGAGAGCTCCATTAGTAACCTCGATGTGTGTATGTGTAACCCAGTCTGGCTTGCTGTCCTGCTTTACTGCCCCCCTGTGACCGACCAAGGCGCTGTGTTTCGGCTTCCTTCATTTGGACTCTGTGGGAGCCTGGATTTTCCTAAAGGCTTCTTTGTGCCAGTGAGGATAGAGGAGCGAGGGACACTGAAAAGCAAAGCAGAGGAAGAGGAGTATACTAGCTGACTGTGCTCAACCTGGCCTTGATCCCAGCCCACAGCTTCACACAGTCTAGCCTTGTGTGCTCCTGACATATAGAGATTGCTGCAGTTCCTAATGTCATGCACCTGTTGTTTTTAAATAGACTTATCTAAAATTCTCAAACCACACATTTAACACAATGCTAGAGGCTCTATTGCTTGCCCCGCCCTGTTCTTTTATATAACCTACAGAATACATGACAATCTTTTCAGCAGAGAGAAACAGCTTCAGTATGCTGAGGCAAAACACCACCTGCTTACTCATCTCAATCCTGTACTTATCAGCTGCCATTCTAATCTGTAAAGCATTTTTTGCTCTTGCTTGAAGTTGCGATCCTTGCCCGTGAAAAGAATTGCATAATATGTCAATGACACTGTAGTTTGTTAATATTTAACTTGAGTCAGGGTTAGAGTCCACCTGTTGAACTACGTTCTTGTGAATTTTTCCTTACTGTGGCTGTGCACTGGACTGCAGTTACCTGTATGTACACTTATGGATTACAAACTTACAGGCTCTCTTGCCCAATCATTGCAGTGACTTTGTAAACAGAGTGACATTGAGTGCTTCAGGAACACTTCACACAAGGGTTGTGAGTGAGAATGTTTTACTTTTGTTATCAGAGGTTTATGTTTGTTTTTGACAAGTCAGAGAGAAAGGACACGGGGAAAGTCTGGAAGATCATTTGTCATGTTAGCAGGGTAAATTGTTTAGTAAACATAAAACATTATACTTATTTTTACAAAGCAAAAAGAAGCATCCAAAAACAAATTCAATACTGGTTTACAAGCATTACAGATATTTGCTCATTGCTGCTGTCAACTATTTGATGCTACCAGAGTCATTTAATTTGCCTATCACTTCTGTTTAATTTTAACTTTGCTGTAAGATATTAATTTAAATGAAGATAATAGGTAAACAATCTATAATATTGATGCTTAGAGTTAAATTATTTGATATGTTTGCTCACCTACCTGATTGACATTATGTCAATCTTGTAACTTGCTTCGAGAGAAGAGATTCTCACTTAAAGACAAGTACATATGACAGGTTTTCATGTTTTTTTTAATTATTACTTGATTTGGTTGAATAGTACCTGTGGTCAGTATATATCATAGTTATATATCAGTTGAGAGGCATATTGTGGAAAACAAGTTGAGAAGAAAAGTGCAAAAATACAGGAAGTAGCGCTGAGTTCTAAGGGACAATTTACCAGCAGGGAACACATTTTTCTCACAGATTAAACATTGATTTAAGAAAATAGAACTGTTGTCATTTATTTTTATTAGTCTAATCATAACTATTGTGTAATTTGGCCCCTGTTAACATTATGGTTGCTAGGTTGTGGAATTACCGGTACCTCACATCTGCTGCCCATGTCCAACTAGGAAGTAAAATTATAAACTTCACAGAAATTAAGAAAGTAGACAAAACTAGGCAAAATGTTTGTTAAATATTAAATGTTTGTTAAATATTAAATATTTAAATATTTCACTAAAACATTAACTATGTTTTAGTGAAAAAGTAATCAAACCTGTTATATGCACTTTAAATGAGTGAGTTTGTCCGTGCACTTTTAGTTAGAAAGAAACTAGGAAAGTTTTTTTTTTTAAACGAGGCCCCAGATCTGTGGACAGTAGGCATGCCACAATATCAAATGTTTGTGTTAGGATCATTGTGTATGTGACCAGCTTAATCTTTACAGTAAAAACTTGTTATTGAATAAAAACAAGTCAGATATGTTTAATGCCGTATCTCCATGGAGACAAGTGGGTGATGAGCTCTAGGCAAACAGATGACATTTCAATAATAACCTCAAACAAAATGTGCTTTTTCTTTCTGCCTTTCTGTCCAGGAAAAGGATGAAACCGCGCGCCCCACCACCTCCTCGGGTACCACAGCCTGCCCCACGGCGCATTTTCAGAAGTGCTGACTCTCAGGACGAGGCCACTGACAGAGACATGAAGGAGAACATGCTGAGTCAGTCCGTGGAGCTGAGGCTGACTCTGCCCACAGGATTTCAGACCAATGTGACTGAGGATGGCAGGTGAGTCCAGGGCAGTCTGATGGAACACCCCAATAGGGTTTGCACCCACCACTGGTTAGCACCGCAGCCTCACAGCAACAAGGTCCTAGATTTGACTCCCGGGCAGCATGTGGCCTTTCAATGTGAAGTTTGCATGTTATCCCTGTGTGTTCAAAGATTTCCCCTACCACTAAAACCATACTAGGGTCCCCTCTGGGGACTGAAATGAGATTCTAAATAGCAACAAATGAACAATGAATAAGATATATAAAAAGAACTCATTATATAGGAAATGAAAATATACCATCATGTCATCGTGCTAAATTGCTAAGATGAAAATAATAAATACAGTGATTCTCCTTCTTTTCTTTTCTCTTATTTTTCCAGTCTTTCTTTCTTCTACTGTGATACGTTCAAATTAAATATATGTTTTTATATCCATCATATGGCCTTTAAGAGTTTCAATTTTGTCTAATTTTATTCAAAAAATTGTCTATTGGCCTACATATATCAAAAGAAAACCTTGTTGGAACGCATCAATCCTTGCTGTAAAATTAAACCTATTTTTGGTGAAGACCTTATGAGTCAGACTTCATCCCTATACTGTGTGGGACAAAGCTTGTGCTGACCACAGGCACATGCCTGTTAACTAGGCCCCACTGGCAAAGCGACACTGACAAACCCAAAATGAAAAAAACTGACCATAGACCAGTAACGTGATGTGTGAATG
>KN486979.1:14155-31668 GCA_000787095.1 Periophthalmodon schlosseri | reverse complement strand
CCCTACTGTGAGATGGTCTAACCATGGACCCAATTAGTTCCAATGGCCTGAGCTCTGTGTCCCTCCTTGCTCTGCTGTTGTTGCATTGTCTAAATGCATCAATTATTCGGCTTTTAATTACTTTTCTTGGGATCCTGTGGGTGTGAGGAATGAACTGTCTGGTTCCCATGTCCCAAGTACTGGAAAGCCACTTATTAAATGTGATGTGTGAATGTGTATTATTACTAATTCCTGATTAATCTAATGTTATCTCCAGGCCATGTCTACCATGTTTGGGCCACAGTATGTTGAAGAACGCCCTCACATGAGCCAGTCACAGTCGGCCATGAACATCTCCAAGACATCTCCTAAGGCTGAGGCAAAAAAGAGGAAAGCCCCCGCTCCACCTGGAGTCCCTGCTCACTCTACTGAGCACTTAAGCTATGACGCAAATCAGGTAAGATGTATAATATCCTGACAGTCCTAAATAATTTTAAGTGAAAGCTCTGTCAATGGTGGCTACAATTACTTTTAAAAGTTTTCTAATGTTTACCTTATAATGTCTGTGTAAATCTGTGAGATTCATAGTGTGACTGTGTGTATGAGCCCTCCCCTTCTTAATGAAAGTTTGAGCAATGTGAAAAATTTGAGCCCATGCTGTGATTGACCTGACATAGTGGAACAACTCCTGCGGCAGTCTTTGCTCTGCATGTTTTGACCTGAATTTCAGCACCTCAAGGTCAGGGTGACCTGTATTGTCTACATTAAAAGAACAGCTCCCCACAGTCTCATTATAGTGTTATGGCGGCATTCTGGGAAATGGTGTTTAGCAACTAACCCCTCCCTCTCTGATAATGTCTGGAATAGCTTTTGTTTATTTGTCCTTGCTTAATTAAGAAAAGTGAACTCAGGATACAGGAGCTGAAAACAAGATACAAGAAGCTGTCCAGCTACTGTATCATTTTGGGAGTTGCAAATATCTCAACTTTAATGACAGTGTTTCTTAGTTCGGAGCCAAATGTTTGACCGTGTGGCATACAATGAGTTTTTTCATGCAGGAACATTGTTTTAATACATGGGCCTCTTTTGTTGATAGTATGGTGACTGACTTTGTGTGTTTGGTGCTGCGAGAGCAGCTTCATGAACAGGAGCGGAAGGTCATCTGAGGACGTCCTCTGCTGATATTAGATCTCTGTTCCTTGCCATGTGCCTTCTCTGAACTCTGACTTGGTTTGGACACAGTCAGTCTGAGTTCTGCATGTCCACACAAGTCAGACTATGCTATGCTCTTCTTGACAGTTATTTTTGCAACAAGGACATAATGGTCATGCTCTTGTCTCGTCTGCAAGTTTATTTATAGCCCAGCTTAGGTTAAACATTTCCTATGTGTTTTACATTAACATAAGAAATATTGCAGAAATGCATATACAAGTAGGAACTTTAAATGGCCTCTATCATATTCATTACCACAATGATGTCAAGCATTTCTTAAAGGACACAGAATCTTGTTAAAACCACACCTGGAGTGTCAACACAGGTTTATGAATTGACCAAATCATATAAAGATAAATAGTCTTCAGTACAGTAAACATATTCACTCATATTCATAATCAAAAATCAAACAGTAGATTTCATTCATTTTGAATTAATGAACGATGTTTAGATTCTTGAGGTGTGTTTCCCATAATGTTTTAAAAGTTAATACAATTTTCTGGTACCCGTGAAGGTAATGTAGTTATAATAATAAATGCATTTATAAAAACTATATACAAATATGTCTTTTCTCACATCTTTTAACTCTGGAACGAAGTAGTTATGGTTTCTTCATTCTCTTAACCAACAGGCTGTGTCTACTTTCATGAGAGCTGCACCAAAATGTTGTGGAACATTTAGGTCAGAGAAACACAACCTACTTTTCCCAAATGTGATAGGAAATCTGTTATTGTGGTTTGGAAAGGAAGCCATGTGTACATGGCCAATTTTGAATAAAGAAAAAAATGTAACAGTCTTCTCTGCTAGTTTGTTTTAAGTGGGTCCTCTCTATAAGTACATGTACAAAGTATACTAGAATCAATAGTGTCACCTGACATGACGAAGTTAAAATTAAGGTCCAAAGTGGGTTCTGAAATGTGATTTTGTATGGTTTGAAATCAATAATGTACAGGCTTGGGGTCTTGTTTGCAAAAGGGCAGTACAGCATGAAATCTTGTTGACATGCCCTCATCCTCACCTTCTGGGGAGGACCTAAAACGGTAAACGCTCAAGGATGAGCCACATAGTTCAGTTAAGTCCAGTTAAGTTCAGTAGACATTTGAAGAAGAAGCACTGTTCTAACAGTAGGCTACATATATGGGTCAAGGTATTTTAAACATGAATGATTAACATTACTCTAAACACCGTTATTCATGTGGTGAGGGACAGTTTTGAAGATGTGTATTTCTGCGATAAGCATCCTCACAAGGGCATTATTTATCTCAAATGCTTATTCTAAAGGCTTTGTCTAAGTTAATGAAATAACAAATGGCAAATATGAAAATTGCTCCTGTCTGCTATTATTATTATGGTGTTATTCTGTTGTTGACACATTTTTTTTCTTTTAATAAACATCACCTTAACATTAAATGTGCTGGGTTGCAGAAAGATACATTTTCCTATATGGCTAAATATTGAAGTTCTTGTTGGGGAAAAAAATGGAATAAATGCATATTTATCTCTCGCTTGTAGTAAACACAAAAAAACGAAATGTAAATTCCTGGTAAAAACAGGTTTTAGTGGGTTAGTTGGACAGAGTAAATGACAATGAAAGTGGGTCATGAATGCGTCCCCTTATCCTCAGCTAGCCTTCTGGACCCCTCCTGCAGACAGTTGTTAAGACGTAAAGTGCTTTTATCATCCATGCTTTCACATCCACACATGTTCATTATTACACACAATACGCCAAACACACGCTAATTGTGCAGCAGGCTACTGTTGGATGTTTTTGACCTCAGCGCTCTCTCAGTGTTGAGACATATCAGGCACTATTATTATCTGTGACATGCACATACATACACATATAGGCATGCATGTATGCATGAATGTACTCATGCATGCTGACAAGCAGTAGCACACGTCCACACTGTACCCATACCCATGCATCTCACATTCCACATTAGCATTGTAATGTTGTCTTGTTTCGAAGCCCCTCACCCATCAAGAGCCCTTCAAAACAACTGATGAATAGTCACGCCACCAGGTTGAGGCCTCCATGGGTGGCCCTATCTGATCAACATGCTCCAACATGGGGCCCTAATGTGGCAAAGGAAAACTTAATGGGCACACCAGAGCCCATTCTGCTGGGCCTTCTATGGCCTTCTGTTAGTGTGAGTTGGATGGCTTATTGTCTGAAATTCAAATCACGTTGTTCTAAAATAAGTAGTACAAGATTATTCATTATATGTACCTGTTTATTCAAGTGCACAAATTCTTGTAATCTCTTATATTTAAAAACTAAAAAGGTCAGTCCTCAGACTGTGAAGTTCAAAGTTTAAAACATCATTTGGACAGTCCAGTTTCTCTTCTAGAGGGTCTGGGCTGTGGAACTCTCTTCCCTCTGACCTAAAATTACAGACTGACCCAAACATGTTCAACAGGACTCTGAAACTGTGGTTTAAGTCACGCCAGACATGCTCACGTAATGTTTGAAATGTGCCTTGCGTCTGTCTTATGTCTTACGTAACTGTTTATGTTTGTGTACAAATTTGAACATTTCTTTCTGGACTCTAAACCCCTTTGAAATTAGCATTTAACACTTAAAACAATACATCTGGTCTAATCCAATGTAACTGCTATGTCCATATTACATTAATTAATTGATTAATTAAGATTTTCTCTTCTTATCTTTATTTTAGTTTTAAGTTAAAAATGTGTTAAACAGTGGGACTAACTTGAACTGATCCATGCAAATTGCTAACTTATAAAATTACTTTTACTACTAAATACAATCTGACCACAAATGTTTTACAGAAGAAAATATTGAGTTATGGTTTCAGGGTTTGGCTGGAGTTTTAAGTACCAGTTGCGCTCCCAGTAATGGCACCAATAAGCCTAGGAGAGCTGCACACACTTAACCCACAACCCCTAACAAGCCCCTAATCCATGCCCCCAGCCCAGCGCAGATATGAGATATACTGTTTCACTGTGTGTGGAGACATACAGTCACTCACACTGCAGAGGCCACAGCCCTGTTCTTTTCATAGCAGGGCTCTACTGCAGGCTTATGTTTCGCTCCAAGGCGAACACACACACCAGTTTAGCCACACAATTGCATGAACACAACACACACTCTCCTATCTATCTTGCTTCTCCACTGGCTCCTCATCCATTTCAGCTTCAGCTTTGGCCCACAT
Source organism: Periophthalmodon schlosseri (assembly GCA_000787095.1). Classification (NCBI taxonomy): domain Eukaryota; kingdom Metazoa; phylum Chordata; class Actinopteri; order Gobiiformes; family Gobiidae; genus Periophthalmodon; species Periophthalmodon schlosseri. Next base: position 27,301 of record KN486979.1, on the reverse strand, counting down.
CCACTTGTATGTCTATATTCATATATGTATGAAAGCCAGAGAAGGAGTAAAGCAGGAGCCCAAGAAATACAACCAGTCAGGGGCCTTTTTGTATTTCCAAAGCATGTCATGCAGTGAGTTCAGTGAGTTCACATGCGTGAACTCAGTTCGCCTGCTCATGTCCTGCTGCATGGGGCAACTCCACATGCCCCTCCAGACCTGTTGCTGTGAAGTTGGACTTGTAGGATTACTTTCACTTTTGTGAATCCTGTGTCTCATGTGTTGCATTACTTTCTTTTTTTTATAACTAGTAATTATCACTCTAAATTTTAACATAGCAAAAGAAAATTAAATTCTGTCAACTGGACAAAAGTTTTAGAGTGAAGACGTTCCACCACTCATCCAAGCGGCTTCTTCAGTTCTGGGCTGCTTTACTCTATAAACTTTTGTCTAGTTGACTTAATTGAACTTTTATTTTGCTATGGATCATACCTGGACAACTGAGGGATTACACAGACATCTATGCACATCAAGTCTGTGGTAATAGATAAACTATTAGCTGAAGATGAATAAATAGCTAATTCACCATTTGCAAACTATTACAACACATCAGACTACACAAATCTTCAGAAAACAACATTTATTTGAATTAAGGAAGAGGCCTGGCCTTACCACTTCACTTTATACTTTTAAATGTATAAATGAATCTTCTGACATAAATTTAACTGCCAATGTTTCTGTTATTCCATCAGATAAGTCTTGGCTCGGACGCTCAGCAAAGGAAAAGGAAAGCTCCTGCCCCACCCCCAACACCAGTGTCTCTCTCTTCTGGCTCCGAGGACGTCTCTGCCACTGCCACACCTGTCAGCCAACACATCCAAACCCCCACCCCAGTGTTCCACATCAAAGGGGCAGAGTCAACCACCCTCACCACCACCACCACCACCACCACCACTATAGTAATAGAAGAAATGAAACCTGTAGCACCCATAACAGAGCAATCTGCTGTATGCTTTACCAGTCTGGACCTCAGATCTTCTACACCAAGTAGTACCACCTCCGATAGCCTCGCTGTCCAAGACTCCAGCTCTGAACTCAGCCAAAGCCTTGAAGAATCAGATGCTGCTTCTCACTGTAGCACTACCATTGGCACTACGGTTAGTGGATTCGCACAAGTCCAGTCCATAACAAAAAGCTCACTTTCCAGAACAGAGAAATCAGAAAGTTCCACCAACGTATCGTCAACTGATGTGACTACAGCCAGCAGCTCCAGATCTGACACAGAGTCAGCCATCAACCTTAAAATGGAGGAAACTGAGAACAACAGGCACAGTGGAGTTGGTAAGTGCAATATAATGTTACCTACAATTACAGGGAAAAGTTACTGTTGATCAGTTCAAAAAGTAAAACATATGATAATAGATTTGATTCACAGTTATATCCCAAGTTTTGATTTAGAAGAACTGTGAATGAATGAACTTTATTGTCATTTCATTGTATGCTCACACACACAAATCAACAAAATGTCGTTTCTCATCAGTTGAAAACAGTGCATCAACATTTACAATCATAATAATAATAATAATAATAATAATAATAAATAGAATACATAGAATAGCCTAGGATAAAAGCATTTTAAAAATAGCAGTACACACTCACACAATGCACCCATAATTGTGAAGTCATTTGAATGAAATGAGTTAAAATGAAATCATTGCTGACACTGACACAAAATGGCTTTTTCATTATAGTCACATTTGTATGGCTGCTGCTTGTACAATGAGAACAAATATTTTGCATTGAATGTTTTAGGTTTTTAAGTCAGTATTTTAAACTTATATTGGATTTTTTCTTGATAAATAGTGATGACCTACAAACACTTGAATCACACTTGAGAGTGAGAAACATGAAAAGAGAAATGACATACAGCCTTATGAAACACTGTGGGTGTGTATAAAGTCATGGTTAGGGGGAAAAAAACTAGAAGAACAGGTTTTTTATCTTAGCCCATGGGACAAAGCAGACTCTGTCTCTCACCCACACTTTTCACTATTCTGTTCCTAAAGACTCATTTTCACTTTTTTTAAACATCTTAAAGATGGATTACATAGATCTAATGCAGACTTGTGCAGCAGCAGGTTGAACTCTAGCTGACCTCACATTGATCTTTATACAACCTACATCTTTCTGTGAAGCAGGGCAGGATTGCAGCATGGGGCTGTCATGTCTGACAAGAGATGAGAAGGTTGTGAAGCTCAGAGAAATGCATAAATGGGGAGGGACGAAGCACCAGGAGTGAGTTTAAAAAAGGCAGAATGACAGAGCACGGGTTTGACATGTTTGAAGTGAACTTGACTTGCAGCAGGGGGACTTGATTGACAGCTAGATGAAGTTTAGAAAGACAGTGTGTTAGACACAAGGCTCTAAGATCATGGTCGTTAATACTGAACATGTTGCTGTCAAAGTTTCAGTCTTGCTCTTTTCCTCCCACAAGTAACTTAGCATTTCCTCTTACTGCTCTTACTGTACTTTTTCTTACTGAGCAATTGCTGCTAAATTTTTAGTTTTACATGCAGTGGATGTATAATATTCTGCCTGGCAACAGTATGTGTGAAGAAACACTATACAGGTCAGGGCTTGACAAATGCTCATTCTAAATTGAGTATACAGTGTTACATAATGCTTGTGTATACAGTCTACACTTATTAATGTCTTTCCACCTGAGTTTGGAATTAAGTATAAGACATGTTGAAACATTTTATAAAACTGTATATTCAAAAGTGCAATCTCCCTCATGCAGTTTGCTTTATTGTCATAGCTGGACAGTTTGCTATTGCTTGTGTAACATAGAGCTGTCAGATTTATGATAAAGTAATATATCATTTCAACCCTATATGCTGCTTCAGATTCTTCCAGTTTTGTCTCGTAAAATAAAGTGATAAAGCAGAGACTGCTGACATAACACTCTTGATGCAGTTTTATTTATGTTTTATATATATGTGTTTCATTGTGTGTGTGTGTGTGTGTGTGTGTGAATCTTTGCAATACTTTGTTGTTTATATCTTCATTCATCTTCTTTAGAAATTCTAGAGTATCCTGTCCCACCTTAACCCCATTGGGCTGTAGCTCAGCCTGCTCTTTCCCGCTCCTTTTCCACAGACACTGACCGTAAAGCCACGGAGCTGGAGGAGACTGGTCTGCCATGTAGGTTGCTGACTAACTCAAATCTGACTACCTTCAGATTTTCTCCTCTTTTCAAGGAGTTCCTGTCCTGTTGTTTTTACTCTTTACTCCAATAGCTCCAACACCGTTTTATATGGATGCATAGACAATCATTTGCACTCTCTTTTTCAGCATTCTGGCCGTAAGTAAGTCACTGTCTTTTTAAGTGGACAGAGCGCTTCATATCTGTAAATGTCAATCGAAAAAGCCATGTTGCTTATGATACAAAAGGTCAGGGTTGGGTCAGCACCAATGAACTTACACTGCTTATTATGTTACAATGATAATGCATTTGTGTAATGGAAAGATTGTTGAGTCATAGCAGTGCTGTTCTGTGGATGTCTTTTTCTGTGCTGATGCTCTCCACTAAATTGGTCCAAATCTCATTACATTGTGTTTTATCTTTTGGTACCCTCCCAGTTTACTGCTGTGGGCCTGTGCGACTGAGAGCCAAACGCCCCTGAAGTCCCCTTGTGGCTTGACCTCTTCCTTCTTCATCTGTTCATCTGTTCCTTTTGCTTATTTTATTTTTCTTTCTATGTACTATTCTTTTCTTCGTGTGTTGTTATATGTTTTAAGAAGTCATTTAACCTCTCTTTACTGAGTTTATATATTTGCAAATAGCCAATAGCCTAGCACTAGTTTATGAATTTCATGCTAAAAGAGTAAATCTTCTGCTAAGTGTTCTTTCTTTTATTGCATAGTTAATTCTTCTTTCTGTGCATTTATTGTTTTATCATCCCTTTGTTATTTTTTACAATCATTGCTTAGTTGTCAGTGTGCTCCCAGAAAGAAAGAAAGAAAGAAAGAAAGAAAAAAAGAAAGTGGTAACAAGAATGTCCAGATGAGTTGAATGTATCAGTTTCCATGATGACTGATGAGTGACATGAGGGTAAACGAGCCTATGAGGCAAGGCAATGTGATATCTGCAGATCAATACTGGTGCTATGTGATATCTGCAAATCAATAGTCCGAGACATATGTTTCTCAATGATAGAGCTAGAGTCAGCATTTAGAAATCCTAACCGTTCTGCCTTTGTGGAAGGCATACTCCATCAATGACATTTTGGTTTTGCATTCTGCAGTCTGTCTAATTTAATTCTTAAAGTAATCATTATTTTAGTATCTAGAGGAAAGATAAAGAAAATGTTTATATTGTGTTTTAAAATGATTGTCTCATTAAGATGCCAATGTGAGGTCATGTTATAACAAGCAAGATAATATATATTTTTAATACATTGTTTGATGGAAGTTTTGAATACAAATTGGAAACTCAAAGTTTACCAATAAAATCTGTAAAATCTATAAAAACCTTAATATTGTTATTTGTAGAATGAATATGCATGGGTCGTGAAAAAAAAAATATTTTTTGGTTTGTAATGATGCTTTTCAACAGAACCATAGATCATAGGTTGAGTGTCCTGTGTGTAAATATTACTTGTGATTTTGGCCTATTGTGCATGACAGCATTTAGTGGTGCACGTGTGCAGTTGTGCGTCTCTGTGTGCACATTGTGGCTGTAGCTGGCATGACTAAGCTGTTGCTGGGAAGGAGTTGGGAAGACAGCCCTGTGAGTCATCCCCACATCTCCTGGAACTCACTGTTCCCTTCAAACCATTAGGACCAGTCCCAAAACTGACAGGCCCTGTTTACACATACCAACAACAGAGGCGCTAAAGGACAATGAAAGAATTCTGTCATATACACTTGCAACTAAGATTATCAGGACTACAAAAACCTATTAACTTAACCCAGGTGATGTTCAAATCATGTATGCCAAAACAAACCATACAATGATGTTGTTATAGGGAATCATAGGGAAATCAGTGCCAGAAAAAAAGTTCTGCATGAACCACATGACTGCCCAGAGCATGAGTGTATTCTGGAGATGAGAAGAGATTTGTCACTTCATTTTAAAACACTATTGTTAAACCCTAATTAGAAAGATTTGTTTACAGTAAATCTGCCCACACATCATTACACCCGTTTATCTAGCCACAAGTGGTCTGGCTCAGGCCTCTTTTTTTTTTTTTTTTTTTTTTTATAACCTAAATTATTGTGAGTTTCTGTATTTGGAGCAAGTCTCTTTTTCTGCTTTTTCTCATCTCTTTTGCTTGCCTTGTATTGCATGTTGTCTTATGTCTTTATATCCTTAATGTGTGGTGATGGTTTTGAAGAATTTTTCTTTACATTTTATACCCGTTGCATGTATATCATGACTGGGTTATTCATCTATTAATTGACTGTATTACTTATATAGTTGTTGATCTCTTGCAGCCTGGCTCCACTCCATGCAAAGCTCTGCAGCCAAAGGTCAGTGTAAAGAGATATTGCCAGAGGAAACAGTGTCTTTGGGCAGTAATAGCAGTGGCATGAGCTTACCAGACCAGGGCTACGCTGCCTCAGAAGGCTTGGTTGATGGAGAAGACTCTGGCGTGGTTAGCTCACCCTCTGAGACCCACACCACATCCCCAGATGGGAGCCTGTCTCTGGATGGAAGCACTGGAGGAGAGAGACGCATGGGAACAGCCGTGGACAATTTTAGTGACAGCGATGAAGGGTCCTGGGGGTCCCGGCACAGGTATGAAGGACATAAATCAGGGTAAATAAAACAATAAGCAACAGCAAGAACATAAACGTCAATAATACAAATGAAAAGCATATTACAGTGTTAAATCACCATTTGGACTCTTACTTAAAACACGTGTAACTTTTGCAGATGTAGTGCCTAGATTTATTGACCCTGGGGCAATGACTCATTTACTACCTTTCCCATTAATCTATCTAGTATTCTACTTCCCAGAATTTGTTCATTCTTGATTTAATTGTGATTTATCTTTTTACCTGTTCCTTGTTATTTTTCAGACTTCAGTGTTTGCAGTAGGTTATCTAAAGTGTAAAGCTAACTAATGGAAATAGTGTTTAAATTAGGATCAGTAATAATGATTAAACTCATTGTGCTTAGAATATTTTATCATGCTTGACACAGCTACTGCCTAGTGCTATGTCTGGCTTGCACTGCAGCCCTAGTTTAAAAGCCCAACATCATATTCACACTCCTCCATGCAAATGATACCTTGCACAGTTGATATGCTTGCTTAGAAAATCGTATTGGCTTGCACTGATGCTGCTTGCTCCTGGTTTTCCAGGAACTCACTAGAACCCTGTTTTCTGAGAATCATTGCCAAATACTAGAGCAGACCAAGGCTTTTTTGAACAAGGAACTATTTGGTTTGGCCCTATCATGGCAATTTGTTTTAGGCAAAACACCAATACTTCACATGAACACTCTTGTGGACCTTTGAACAGCATGACGGAAGTTGAAAGTGTGGTAATGAAATCTTCACAGTTGAATGTTATGAAAGACTTAAGACTCCAAAGAAAATAATATGAGCCATATTTATTTTAGAGTAGTTGCACTGCATTTACCCTTTGGTTTCTGTGGACAATTATTGACGGGAAGGTTGTTGGATGCAATACTGGAATCAAATAAACACTTAGGAACAGCTGTTAGGTTGTAACTTTATAAAAATAGTTTTTGGCTTTACTCAGTACCCTTTACACGCACTTTGAGAGGGTTGTGTGTACTTTTAAACTTACATATATTTGTTATGTCAACAGAAGCAATGACATGACACCACACCCCAGGACAGACCGGCTCAAGCATCAAGATCTGTCCGCTCAGCTTCATCAGACTTTGGCGGATTTAGAGTCATGTCTCGCAGACACTAATGAGGTCCCAGTTTCTATAGTGGACCATGACGTGCCAGTCACAACTATAGATGAAGTCTTGCCTGACGAGGGGTTTTGGGCTGAGTCAATCGTTGCCAACGGTAGTGTATTATGTCTTGTTTATGTTAAAATCTTATTGATACATTTTTTTTAAATTATTATTTCATTGTTTTTACAGCTTCAAGCTACAGTGATGAGCTTCAAAATAGAAACAATAATGCTCACACTGCCACTGAGACTAATAAGGCTTACAGCACAGAAAGTAAACAGCTTTCTCAACATAAGCAAAAGTCAGAACCATCCAAAACACATAAGAAGAAAGACACTATCATGGAATTAAAAGCAAAAGAAATAAAAAAGACAGAGGCAACTGTTCAGAATAAATCATCCTCCGAAGCAAAGTCTAACTGTCAAGAGCAAAAGGACTGTAATAAAAGTGACATTAAACCTGAGGAGAAGAATATCCACCAAGCTGCTCTGAAACAAGTGAATCAAGAAGCTGTTGACTTGCCCAGAGTTCACCACACTATATCCACTTCTAAAGCTTTTCAGAGTAAAATCACTCCCAATGTCACCTCACGTTTTGGGATGAAAACATTTACGGTCGTCCCTCCTAAACCTGCTGTCTTACATGCTGCTGCAGGAGAGCCTGCCTCTACCACCCCTGGTGCCATAAAGATTGACGAACAAGGGAACATGGTAAAGGTGTTCCATCACAGAACTCCTGGTGTATCAGACTTGAGAAATGGCCATGATTCTTCTCTTCATGGAAAAGCCAAAGCCTTCTGGAGCTCAAATGAAAAGCAGGAAGGTGCTGTGGGCCCAAATAAAGTCCAAGCTGATAAGGCAAGAGACAGTTTGGAAAGCCATAAAAGTGCTTGGACAAAAACCTGTGAAATTACCCAGAAGTCCACTGAAACAGGGAGTTGGAAAACATCCCAAGGGGCACTTTATAAATCTACCCCACAAATAGAGTCTAAAGAGACTGCTGAAGATGCTGCTGAACAAATACAAGATATTGACTCTAAGCAAAAGGATAACACAATGGCAGAAGACAAGATTTCACCAACTATCACCTCAAATCAGAGGCCTGCACAACCTCCATTTATAACAGATGTGAGAAGAGACCTTTCTTTTCTCAAGCCATCCAGACGAACCTCCAGCCAATATGTTGCATCCGCTATCACAAAATATGCCCCCAAAACAACCATCAAACCTGATTATAACCCTACAACTCAGGAGTTTACCCCCAAAACCCAAAATACTGGCTATCAGAAATCAGGCCGATCAATACAAATCAATCCTCAGCACTCATTCCGCTCAAGTAATACAAACAGTTCAAGTTTTACATCCAATACCTCTAGTCCGAAGAGGTCGATTAGTTACCCAGAATATATATCAGACAGACAAGAAGATGGCAATGATGATGTGAAGGAGGCAGGAACTTCAGAAAAGAACTTTGAATTTGGAAAGGGAAGTTTTAGGATACAAGAAACGCAAAAATCAGCCAATAACCAGTCAGTTTCCTCAACACAACTGAATGTTAAAGTTAGTGATACGTTCAAATCTGTTCAGCGCCGAAGTCCAAGTCCATCTCCCAGCCGCCCTCAGTACTCGTCAGATAAACCACCTACAGGACTGAAGAATGGACACCAGGAGCAGGCATTGGTGAGCGGACTCACTGATGCTATTATTTTGTATGGAAAGTTCCACAAGTTCCACAGTATGTAATTACACTTAACTATCTCCATGGAGACAAGAATGTGAAGAAATGCAAGACAGATACAGGTAATGTCATACTGTGGAACATTCCAGGCAAAGCAATAACATCTATAAAAACGTATCCTTGTGTGTTAAAGGTAATATAGTGCACCTTCAAAAACAGCTAAATATGAAAAAGTGCCTACTAAGAATATTTTCTGTTTTACCAAAACCTAACATTTGTCAATTCTTATTTTAGAATAATCCAGTCACTACGCTGCCTTCAAACCCCAAAACAGATGAGACCCCTTCAGTTACAGTAACAGACAGCGAGGCTACCCCCGAGCCTCCAGCGGTGACAGTGTTTGGGCCAGTGAAGAAGTTTAGACCGGTCATCTGCAGATCAGTGGAGAAGGAGACATCTCTGCACAGCAGTCTGATGGAGGCCATACAGAGTGGAGGGGGCAAGGAAAGGCTCAAGAAGGTTGGAGATAATAATATAATATGTGTTAATAAAATAAGAATAGTATACTGTATAGCCAAAGTTTTTTAAATATTAAAAGTATTTTAGGCAGGTTTTACATTTAAACATTTCAAATTCAGTGATACAGGTAGTATGTGAACTATTAATGTTAAATTGGTAACAATATATTTTTGGTCATTCATGAGATGACATACAACTATTTACTTCACTGGTATAACACTGGTAAGAACTAATTGGCGCTTTTTATGAGTTAATGGGAATTTAAATAGTGTCTATTTCAATGACAACAGAAATGCTACTTAAATCTCCCTATTATATTGACTTGCATGTGATTTTTTTGTGTTGATAGATTTCCACCTCTGGGGCGAAGAAACCATCTTATGTTGAGGAGGAGAGTGAGAGATCTGCTTTAATGGCAGCCATTAGAGCCCAGGGCAACTCCGGGAGGCTTAGAAAGGTAAAATACTCCCTGAGCTATTTATACAGAGCACAGCACCATGTCTGTCAATCCTAAGTGAGTGTGAGAAAGATAAAACCAGACTCACCATGTTCAACTGTGAATGTTTACTTTAGTTTATTTACTTACAGACAGTCACATGTGAAGAGCAATATAATCACACCTATGCTAAAGCTGGTTAACCTTTCAGTAGACTTGATCAAGGCTATGAGAGCTGGGGTGGCTGAATGCTCACAAAATGTGCAGCTGTAGCAACATCTGTGATTCTGTTCTGGAGGGCTATTTTTTCAGGAACAGGAATTTCTGGAATGTCCCCAGACTAAAAATATTTCAAAAATTCTATAGCCAAAAAAATTGTATATTTTAAATATATATTGTATATTTTTTAACATAGAAAGCAGCTTGATCTATAAATCAAAAGCCAAATTATACTTATTTGGTAATGTTTTATATTTTTTGCCATTCTCAGTACAATTAGTTATACAGTTATTTTTAGGCCATCATACTGAAATTAAAACCACAGATGTAAGCAGGTGATGTGTACATTATCTGCTGAATTTATGTTAAGCAGTTGGCAATACCAATATAGGTCATAACATTTAAAACAAACAAAAAAATAAATAAAATAAATACTATCTGGGTTACTTGTGTTACGTGTAACCTAGTATTATTTTTGCCATTTTTCATTTATATTTATTTAGACCAAATCTGAAGCTGCTGGGGAGCTAGAAAACTTCAGAAAGACTGCCCTGGATGTGAACAGCAGTGCCCAGATTTCTTCAGCACCATCTTCTCCCCAGTCCTCAATACCTCCACCTCCTGCACCCACAGTGGCACCTCCTCCAACCCCTCCTGTCCTACCAGCACCAAAATCTTTCACCCTGTCACAACTAAACATGAACTCAGCCATGGCGAGGGAGGCCATGCTAGAGGCTATCCGCTCTGGATCAGCTGCAGAGAAGCTAAAAAAGGTACAACACTTAAACATTTTTAATTTAGTCCTGTTCTGTGCTACTTTATACATTTAAATTAAAATAGAACCCACTAGGGGAAATTCCTCTACCATCAAATATAAATGTTCTGTTTAGCAGCTTTGCTTTTCAACATTTGCAAAAGCAGAAAATATAACAATCAATAAAACGAGAGCACTGATTTCAGCGGCGTAAACAAGTTGGCATCATTGTGCTTGATCAAAACAGCAGCAGAAAAACATAGCAGATAGATAAAGGAGCATGCATACACACACACTGTGGAAGAGCCTAGATCCATTCAGAGATACTCTAGTGATATGAGACAGGCTTCTCCTCCTTTGTTCCCTCTGCCTTGTTCTAAGACATCATAGGGAGAACAAAGATTGCCTGCACGGCGGCAGCTGACAAACTCCAAATGAACTCTAGACTGTGAGCACCATACTGTATCAGGTTCAAATTCAGGTTAAGGCCTGTTTCAGATGATTTACTAGAAACTGATATTACAATGTTTTGATTATGTAGAACACTTAAAATCAACAGTTTCTGTACTATTAGGCACTTGCTTTCCTGTTCCCTGTACAATGACTGTACAATGGTTTGCCATTTGAGGATGCCCCTCATGTGCCCCTCCAACCACAGGTCCCTTCTTAGTAAAAAATCAGCGGCCATTACTGCCAAAAGAACAAGACACTAGTGGGAAATGTGTTTTATTTACATAATGTTACCAAAAAATATTTATGCCTAATCTTTACAGTTATAGACCATGTACCTAACAGGCCCTATTGCAACACATACAGTATATGGACAAACTTAGTCTAATATGCCTATCAATCTATAATACATCTTTCTAGATACTTTTTTTATTTCTTTATGAAATTTATTTTAAACTGCTTATAACCCTACAGACGAGAGCAGAGACAGCAAGAAGCAAATCTTTGGCATTCTTTGTTCAAACTAAGGCAGCTACTGATAGAAAGTGTATTTAATAGTTTTTATTATTGGTGGATACTATTGCGTTATGTGGGTGAAGGGCTGAAGACAGACTATTTTGAGCCAACTACCTTTTACTATACTATGAATATATATAACAAGTACAGAAATTTGGTATACTAATGTATACCAAATTATATATACCATGACATGACTTTATTGTAAACCTTATTTATGATGCATTCACACTGTGGCTTAGATCATCATTAAAGTCATAGAACTAAACTACAGATATGCAATCATGACGTGTTGTGTCTCCTTATAGGTCGCTGTGCCCGCAAAGACAGTTCAAGTGAACGGGAAACTGGGAACGATCAAGGCAACATCTTCCACTATGTCGTAGTTTAGAAAGACTGTACTTATCACCTCTAGTTTTATGTTTTTGTTCTTGCGTAAGAAGTGACTCAATCACATGTTGATGATGTAAACTGGGGACAACAGAGGATAAGGGCCTCTGCATTAAAAGTTAAACATGCTGAACGCACTTTTGCCAAATGCCTCATATTATATTCTTTACACAGTTTTCTGGTCATATCTTGCCATGCATACTTGAATTGATTGTAACTGGAGCAGCGGGAAACGTGCCATTGAACAAGGGATTTTTTTAAGTCAAGATATTTTATAAGTTATAGAAACCTTATACTGTTGACAGCCAGTGTTATGTTGGTGGCATGGTTGAATGGTTGATTTTTGAATACTTGATGGAGTGCAATATTTGAATATGAAGGATTTTAGTTTGATTTGAAGAAGTTTATGTTGACTACATGCAAGGTACGTTTTGATTGACGATGCCATTCTGTACAGTTTTAAGTGTGAATTCAAAAACAACAGTGCCTGAAACTTTAATTCTTTCATCTTCACCTTCAAGCTGCTGCTTTTACAAAAAAGCGTATTTAATACTCGATAGATACCTTTTCTAAAGCCTTTTAACATGTTCATATTTTAAAAAAGAAAAGATGGATACCAAGACAGAAAGTTTATAAACATAAAAACTGTTGTGAAGGAGTGAACAATACTTACACTTAAAATTATTATTTGTTGTATTACAGATGGTTAGGCCTTCTGTTATGGTGGCTAATAAATTTAGAGAGATATATTTATAAGAAAAAAAATATTATATGAAAATTGCGTTTGAAATCATAATTTAAATAAAAAAGCACAGTTACTTAAATGTCTATAGTTGTTTGTTGTATGTTCTTTTAAGAACAGTTTTTGCTAGAATCAAACTGAATCACTTTGATTTCTATTGTTGCCTTGAGCACATTGTAGCACTGTATATATTGTAAAGATGACTACATTTGAATCAGAGTTTTATAGCAGCTCTCCCACTAACACTATTGAGATTCATATTCACAAGTGCATATTGTGTAACTGAAATGTTGTACATTGTAATTTTGTATATTTGATTGAATAAATGATTGTCTAAAGAGTCTGGCTGTGTGTGTATGTGTTATTTACAGTAATAGGCAGAAAGCCTCTTGCAGCAGGAGTAACATTCACCAGATGCAGCACGGATCATGTTCTGGAAAGCATCACTGGTGCATGTATGGTTCCCAGCAGTGCAGTAAACTACTGTCTTCCTCATCTCTTTACAAAATACAGTGCTCTCT
>KN486979.1:0-11191 GCA_000787095.1 Periophthalmodon schlosseri | reverse complement strand
TTTCTTTATTGGAAGTGACCCCTGTAGTAGTGAAGCCTAGGAGAACAGTTGGTAACTTTTATCCTATTTCTTCATGATGGAAAAATCACTTGCCTAGTTATCATTTAGGTTTATATAACAATTAAAGTAATATGTTCTGATGACGCTTTCTTTTTTTCTTTTTTCCCCCAAACATTCTTGTGTGAAATGGTAATTCTGAAATAAAATTCCAATGTGTCTGTCTTTCGAATTGCCTGATTGTCCATGTGGGTAATGTATCCAGTTCCCACGTCAATGGTTCACCTGCAAGTTTTGATGCGTTTAGATCCTGATGCAACCCTTTACCTATTTTTGGCTTGTAATGTTTTTTTTTGTTTGTTTGTTTTTTGTGGTTCATTTAGCTTTTTCTAATGATGATGATGATAATGATAAGTGATTACCCAAATTATTAGTGGTGTTACACTTTGTCATTTTGTGTTTCCCTTGAATCACTGTATTAGCCCATTGTAAACGTACACAGGAGTCATCAGTCTTATTTTGTTGTAGGCTTGCTGTTGAATATGCATGCGAGTTTCTGTCACTTATATAGATCATATAACATGGATCTTGAGAATGGTGCATTCTAGTTTTAATGACTGTCTGGTCTTTATCTGATGTAACTTTATTCCCAAATGTCTCAACTAAACTGCAGCTCCTTCATAGACTCTTCGATTTGCCCTGTCATGCGGGCAAGCTTCCAAGTCAATTTCTTTATTAGCTGCATGTGCTCTCTCTGGAAAGCACAAAGTTGCATAACGGCCTGAAAATTTATGATTCAGTCCTGGAACTATCAGCTTTGGCTTGTGCATTGTGAGTCCAAACCAAGTCTATAGCAGAGCGTGACTGGAGAATTTAGGAGGGCCGTAGGGGAGTGGTCCTCATGCTAAGATCTAGTACATACTGTAGTCTGACTTCTCATTTATTCTTCTCTTTAGACAGATCTAGCTTGAAGCATAGTATCATGGTTTAATTCATATCAAATGTGCTTTTGTCTTGAGAATTGCAAACTGTTGAATGAATCAAAACTAGATAAAAAGATGCCCCACAGGGCACATCCTCGGTTTAGTTTAGTTTATTTTTTAGTTACAGTTAGGCTACTGTATATAAGATGGTAGGCTATAATGGTGTAGAGTAGGCCTATAAATGCTATCAATTCTAAATATCCTACCAATGTTTTATTATTCAGTAATGTAGGTTTTTAGGAGGAATTTTCTATGTATAATGATGTATTTGTCCATAATTTCCCTCTTTCCTTCATTCGATTATATTGTGGTCACGTCCCTGTGTGCACATGCTAACTGCTTTAGCTGTGGTTTCTTTTTACCCCTTTAGCTCCAGTCCTGCTATTTCAAGTCTATGCTTAGAAGCACAAGCATGATGGGGCATGAACTTTGCAAGTATACAGACTGCCAAGAGGCACATATTGCACATAATTATACTTGCAGTAGGCCTTGCTGCACCAGCTTTACCATTCTGACTTATGTTTATTCCAGTAGGAGTGCAAGATGGCTTCTACGCTTTCTATCAAGAGACACACATACAATTTTGAAACAAATCAGTTGCATGGCATGGATCTTAAACATAATTGAAATTCGTGTCATCTGTAGACAAATGCTGGTTCCAATCTGGTTTGTTCACTTCAGAACAAGATTGTACTAGATTCAGAGATGGATTATCTATGGTATAGTTCTATCTTGTATACGTCTTCATTTTCATGTTATTTGCTAGTTACATGTCAACTTCAAAAGGCAAATACTGTCTAAGTTACAACCATTTTAAAGATTAGAAAGAAAGGTTAATCACATCCAGACTCTATAATGACACCCGGGTGACATTCAAAGGATTGAAGTGTCAAAGATATGCTATTAGCTGGCATGGGTGCTATAAGAGTCCATGGTCATGCTTTGGGCAACATTCCTGTGTGTGTTGCGTCAGCAGGCAGTCATTCAGCACCGGTTCGTCTGGGCTTATGCACGGTTAATACCCCTCTCTGATGTCATGACACCATTAACACAAGCCTTTACCTCAGGTCATATTAGTCTACAATGGTCCCAGTCTAAAAACGGACCAGCCCTACCCTCTTACAAAGTATCAGGTAAAAAAAATACTACCAACTGAAATGTGTTTGTGTTCAGCTTAATCTGAAGCTCTATTGCTTAATCTATTGCAGGAATGAGTTCTGATTGGGCTTCTGCAGATATATTAGTTCAACACTGGGTTTATTGTACATTTTCTTGGCTGGTTCCTTCCAAATCAGTTAGACAATCAACTTTTTTTTTAATTTTTTTTGATGGAGAGGAGTTATTTCTTGAATGTTGCGTCCTGTTATACATTCATCTTCAAGTTGATTCAGTCAGCATTTACTGGTGACAGAATCTGATGCAATGCTGACTTATCTAACCACAAGTGTACAGTGGAAGATCTGGTCAAATGTGACTCAATGCCAAGTCTGTCGAGAGGCAATAATGTTGTCTTTATTCCTTAGGTAACCAAAAACCAGCTTGGGTGGATGCAAGGCCGATAGCAAAGTTTTTGGACACACTCAACTGTTTGATAAAATGATCTGGCTAACGTACAGTATATACAAGCAGTGTCTGTAAGGCCAAGTGTCCGCCTAGTTGAATTCCTCTCTTGTTATTCTTTTCTATGTTGATATGGGTCTCTCTGCACATGTAATGGAATCTGGGCTGCTCAATCAAAATAAGCCATGGTTAGTTGGTGTTGTTGGTAGATGTACAATACGATTAAAACCAGAACAATGCTGGCATTTAACTTAAACTATATCACAGCCTTGGCTCATTCTGATCCTGCATGTGCCCTTAGCATGTCTGACATTTTGTCATACTTGATTATTTCTCCGTCTTACTGCGTTATTCTCGTACTTAGAAGAGATTATGACTTAGATTTTATAATCTTATTTCGTAGGAATACAATCTCTGATAAGCCTTTTTAGTAGTTTTAAGGAAACCCGAATAACACACCTTGCCCAACCAATGGAAAATACATATCAAATTGATTATGGTATGTAATAGTGAACAAAAAGCAACCATCTATAGGATCATGTCTTCAGTTTAATAAGTCATGTGTAGAAGGCTCCAGGGTTGTCTGGACCTACATAGTAGATGCCACATCAGAGATAGAATAGCTATCCCATCCCATTTTACCCATTATTTGAGCAAACCTGTGCCCAGACACCAGTGCTTCCAGCTTGTTCATTCATCTCTGCCATTGCATAAGCCTGGTTCTCTCAAGCAATCCAATGAAATCCTCATCCAATTAGGCACTGTCCACATTTCCAAAAGGCTATTCAGTGTCCCCCGGCATGACATCAGGCCCTCTCATATAGCCCACTTTCCGCTGGTGCTCTCAGATAATGAAAGCTGCCAATTAATGACTAATCAACATGTGCAACAAGCACATCCAGTGAGGAGTGACTACCATCTAATCTGCTGATTAGAAGTGAGCACAGAGATGCTCTGTTCAGTTCTCTCCCAGGGCTGAGTCGCATTGCTCCGGTGACAAGAGCCAGGGGCACAGAACTACACAACAACTGTAGTTTACTGTAGATTTAGTTTGTCATTTAGTGCATGACTGAATAGCCAATTGAAGCTTTGAGCATTACCAATAACTTTATGTCAGGCCAGTGATTTTAAATGAGTCCAACATTTTCCAACCCAATGACATACTTCAAACTTTACTGATCCACAAAGGTAAATAGTTGCACACAGTAGCTCACACATTGAACTACTTTTTTTAATTGTTGTAATTATTTTGCAATCAATGTTGTCTTGTATCATTCACTGTGGGAGAAGAGCTGTAGGAGCCTTTATTTACACACCATTCATTTGTTCCTTGACTATAACTAGCAACGATTTTTTCCATTAGTACCCAAGACCAAAAGATGTACAAATTGTTTAAAGCTTTTAGTCAGTAGAAACACAGCGACACAATACCACAACGGGGCGTCCATATTGTAATTTTCTGTAGGTTGGCACATCATGAAACATCTCGATAACTCAAAACGTCAGGATAAATGTAGTCGCTGAAGGTGTCTGGCCAGTTTAAACATATAGTTCAATAACTGACCTCTCCTCTCTGGAGGTTGTATTTCAGTCAGTGCATTCACTTCAATAGCCTCTCTGCTAGTCTCCAGGCACAGAGTTGGAGTGGTGCCATTTCTTGAATTAAGACGCTGTTCGTGTTCTGGTTTGGTTTGCTGCGGAATGAATGAATGGGGTGGGGGTTCACAGAGGAGGAGGGAGGGCTAGACTGGGGGTGGGGGTGTCAATTAGTAGCAATGGTAGCAATATGGGTTAACAGTGGGTATCGACAGGTGGGGAGAGAGTGGGTTGAGTTTAGTGAGTGTGGTTCTTTTATGAAGGGTCAATAATCAATGTAATAATATAATCCTTTAAAATCATATTTAGGAAGGAGAATGTCAGATATGTTTTACAGTGTTGGCCCTTTTTTGACAGTTCAGTCTGTAATACAATGGCAAACCTCCTCTCAAATCTTAACTTTTCATAATGTATATGGGGGAGTGAGGGGAGTGAGGAGGTTGGTGTCGGCTGAGGAGGCAGGTGGGACGGTGCTGATGGAGGAGGTAGATGCGATAGGGAGGGTTCGGGTTGTGGAGAAAGTTGTCAGTTTCAGTGTCGCAAACTGCCTCTGCAAGTTAACATGGATGATGATTGTACATCTTCTGGCAGGATATACTTTTTAAAAAGCTATAATGATTAGCCTAAACCATTCTACCTAAGCAATACTTGGATACAGTAACTTCTCTAGCTTAGTCTATAGCACCTTTTGCTCAGCCCCATGTGTCTTATAGAAATGTGCTGGTGCATTCCTAAGATAACTGAGCCTGTGTGAAAGGCCCAGTGTTAAGCGGTGTCCAATGGATCAGCTGCAGTCTGAGGGGCCACATGAACACATTGAACACACATGAAAGTGCAGACAGGAGGATAGGACACAGCTGTAGGACACTGCTGATGGCTGGCCTCTCACTAACTATATTTATATGCACACCAAAATCTGATCATTGTCTCATTTCTAGAGTTATCAGATTCTTGAAATGTTAACAGCTATATATGATATGAGTAATTTGATTTCCTTTGACAAGGAAAAGGCAAAGACAAAAATGAAAGACAAAGATTGACTGGGGTTTCTGTATCTCTCTATAATGTGCAACAATGTACAAATGCTCAACCATCCTGTCTGTAGCTAATGAGGTGCAGTTAGGACACTGGTGATTGATGTCCGTTTGTTTGTTTTTTGTTGTAAACTGTTTGTCTGCAAATAATGTGCCATTGAAGAGGTGACCTTATGTGGCGTCTGGTCTGGACACAGCCCGCCCTGACAGTGGGACGGTAAAGCACAAACATTTGGAAGACAGACTTGGAGTTCTCATGCATAGCCCTTTTGTTTCAATAATTACTTGCCTGGGAAATGCATTATTGGAGCTCTCTATCTCATATTGTTGTGCCAATACTAAGGCTCATAGTTGCTAGGATAGGTCCAAGTCACTTACCGTTAAAAGGAAAAGGAAAAATAACGTGCATGCACCCACACATCATTGCCTCCAACTACATACAGTACATAGAACATACTGTAATAGTACCATGTAAGATCAAAATTGGGACAACCACATTTTCGTGCTACAAGTGTGGCGCCCTCACCTTGGCTAAGACAAACAAGAGATAATATTAGCCGTAAAGAAAGTGGCAGGGCATATTTTTGAAATGCAATCACTGGGTCATGAACTACTGCATAAAAGCACCTCATAGTTGACAGCCAGAGCTGCTTTGCTCAAAATAAATCCTCCATCTAACTTGAGATCTGGAGAGGTGCCTGCAGTGTATTTATAGGCCTGAGGCTACAAGTGTTTTCGCAGTGGCAGCGGTGTGGCAGCAGCGGCTACAGGTTGATAGGATACCCTCTTTAAGAAGTTCAAATAGACGACTGGCTGATGTTGAATTTGTGGTTATTCCGCTCAGGTTTGGTAAAGAGGTCAAGCTCAAGGTTAATTTGTTTATCTCCCCTGTGGGAAAATGGCTAAAAGACACCTTGTATGTTGGACTTAAAAAAAACAACCTCAACATAACTGAGTTCATAAAATGCAATCTATTGGTTCTTCAATACTTGTGCATCTCTTAGGCATGTTTTATACACAAAACTTTGCTGAAATATATGCAATATAAATTAAATATTGCACATAGAAATATGCATAAAAGAAGATCCTGAAGCTAGGGATCGACCTTTTAAAGCAGGCAAATCATATGAAGTGTCAAAACAGGTCTCAGTAGTGAAGAACTGGAAGAAGAATTTTCAGGCAGTTTCAAGAATGCTCTTTGTGAAGACATCTTTATTACATGGACACTTTTAACTTCTGTTATTCATAAACTCTTCTTGCTCATGTTATTTTTACATTTTGATTCTTAAAATCTTGATCCACCTGAGCCTCCTGTTTGCTCTTGGTCTTTTGATTTTGAGCTGTTTGTAAGGGATGTTTACAGTCAGTATGTGGGTTAAGAAGAGCTATTTGCTATTTCTCCTCTGCGAATATCTTTTTACTCATCACCTCTTTCATCTTTTGTCATTCTTCCATTTGAACTACCATTTTTGTCTTTCTTTCTCATCTTTCTAAAAGTATTTCTAATCTCTGTTTATGCTTCTACAGGTTGCTCTTTCGTCATCTTGTATAAAAAGTCTTTGAAACAGAAGAACTGAGAATTGCAAACATGGCTCTCGCTGGTTGTCCTGATTACTTCCTGCATCATCCAAATTATCAGGTAAGACATAATTCTTTGAAAGCCCTGTACCTGATTTGTATTTCTTCTAGTTCAGGTAAACACCATTTGAACCATGCAGTGTGTTGTAAAAGTAGCTATTGGCAAAGAAAGAGATTGTATGATATTGTCAATGCATTTTATTGGATGAGAATCGCACAACCTGGTGTGAGGCCCCATTTCGTTCTCTGGTGTGTTGAGAATTATTGACTGTATGAGAATTATGTGGTGTGGCTGTGATTAGTTACTAGCTTTGTCATTGTTTTTACATCCGCTACCCTTTTGCTTTGTTGTGTACATTATCAGTTTTGAAAGTACATTGATTTACCACTTTTTGGGATTAGATTCCATGTGATCTCAAAAACATATGTTACTAAAACATCATGAGCTCTCCCGAGATACGCTTTACTAGTAAGCTGTAGCATGGAGTGACTTTTATGGGTAGGCAAGACTCGGGGTGGACGTCAATATTTACACCTGCATTTATGCAGCTGAGCCTTCAGTACTATTGTTATCAGAAAGCCACGTTTTTCCTGAAGAAACATCCTGTATTTCTCTAAAGCAGAGTAGCGGTCCAGAACAGCCACGTGTTCCTCTGCATATGTGTAATAGTCCCATTATTCCACTAATGCTGTCGCTTCATAAACACACAGGCTCCTCTCCAGCCGCTATCACTCTACTGCTCCGCCCGGATCCTTCATTTCACACAAACTAACCCTGAAACTAGCTCACTGGTTGAGTAAGTGTCTGTATTACTATCATTGAATTAATAGAAACATGAAGCTAAAACGAGTTATTTTTAGATATTTGTGTTGAAATTTGGCGCTGCTGTTTCGTCTCCTTCTGCACATTTGCACTCACTAGAAATCTCCTCAGATGTCCGATTCCTCCAGATTCTTCCATAGGATTTATTCAGTGCTGTTTGAGCTGGCTGTGGTCCTCAGTACGCATGCGTAAGCCTCTAACCGCAGCCGTAAGCCTCTAAACCACCCGGTTGGCCTCCCCGGTTGTAAAACCCGGGGAGGCCAACCGGAGAGAGAGCGTGGCACGGCATGACCTCTGTAGCGGAGCACAACAACAGTTAATGAGACGTTCGGAACTGTGCTTGATGCAGTCTGCTCAGTGCCCAGTAGGGTGTATTGAAGGAAACTGACTACAACCATGTTTCAAACAGGCAGAAGTGAAAACAGGATTATTTGGATATAATTTGTAACTCTTTAATTTATTTAGATTTTATTGGACAAACACTGCTTGCCTTGACTGCCCTGACCGCATGCCACTTCTAGTAAGGATTACACCTGCTTGTGTAGATCAAAGAGCCCCCAAACATTTGCATTAAGTCACAAGTAAAATTAGCACGATCAAAAGGCAGTCTGTCTGTTCAGAGGCTTTATCTGTGAACTTTGACCTTGGAACCAGTGGATGGAGAGTTCAGCCTCTTCATCCTTAAGAACTGGATGTTCACAAGACCATCAACCTCAGTTGGCGGAGGCGTGTACCCGTTAGACCATTTGATACCAGCAATGCATGTTGTTTTGTGTCCTTTGGCAAAACACTTAACCCACCTGCCTGCATGAATGTCCAAGTAAGGAGTGAAGGAATATTGGCAATGTAACTTGACTAGTTGTGACAAAGATGGTGACATTGGTGACATCTTGATACTCAGGTAGTCGAACCTCTAGACCTTTGTGTCCTGCTGCTCCTAACCTTCAACCCCTTTACTTCCATCCAATCCATTTCAGTTATTGGCCGTGTCCCAATTCGACGGTTGCACACTTCAAAGTACCGTTCGAAGTACCATTCGAGGTACCCGGCTGACGAAGCGCACACCTCCAGCCGTGCCGAAATGGGACAGGCCTACGGCACGGAGCGTACTTCAACCGCTGTCTGTGCGCTTACGTTATGTAGCTTATGTTACGTTGCCTAACAATTGTGATGGCTGCTGACTGAGCTATACGGCTCATGACCTAAACGTGTAAAATGGACACTGAAATAATTGGTTTTATTTAATTCTTCTTTATTCCATAGAAAAAGAGTCAAGGTGTTGTCGTTGCAGCCGTTTATTTCTGTTTAGGTTGAATGAAGTAAGGAACTAATATTTCCCTTTGAATATCATAGGCAAATATTTTTTTTTTTTTTTTTTTTTTTTTTTTTTTTTTTTTTTTTTTTTTTTTTTTTTTTTTTTTTTTTTTTTTTTTTTTTTTTTTTTTTCCCCAATTGTAGCTAGTATTACATAACTTTAAGAAAATATACCTTGTAGAAGAAGTCACCCACGGTGCATGATGGGATATAGCAGTGCGCGAAGTGTGCTGGGATGCACGCTTCGTTCACGGCCGATCTCCATGGAAACGCCGGGCACATTTTCGGCCGCATTCGTTGGGTGCATAAAATGGGACAGGCCTTGTCGCGCTTGAAGTTACGTAAGTGCCCTTCAGTGCACCTGACACAGTGTGCAATTGTCGAATTGGAACACAGCCGCTGTCCACCAGGGGCTCTTTACATACTTTCATACAAGCTGTATTATACCCATTGAACGGTGCTTAACACACG
Source organism: Periophthalmodon schlosseri (assembly GCA_000787095.1). Lineage (NCBI taxonomy): Eukaryota > Metazoa > Chordata > Actinopteri > Gobiiformes > Gobiidae > Periophthalmodon > Periophthalmodon schlosseri. Next base: position 1,835 of record KN486979.1, on the reverse strand, counting down.
GACACCCACACATGATCACATGGAATTTGTTAATAAAATATATTTTTGGGAGTTTCAGAATGTGAGGTACACGTGCACATGTAGAATCACACTTGGTTATTGCATTAACCATATTATTGAAGCCATGCCACATATCAGAGCCTCTAAAAATCTAGTTACATCATTGCGGGCTTCTAAGTCCCTGACCTATTACTTCCCAGCAGCCGGACAAAGTCACATTCAAGGCCAGTATATGGTCTGAAGGAGTGCCCACATTTCTGTTAAGCAGAGCCGAACCATGACCATCCCGGTGCTGTTTGGGTGACTGGTTATGGATCAGTCACAGTCTACTGCTTTCTCCTCCGGACATTACACTGGGGGTCCACTGTGTCACAAGATCAAATGGGGTGGCGTGCTTCCTTATGTGATTTTTTTTTTTTTTTTTCCTTTTTATTTCTAAAGCAGGTTAGTCCCATTAAATTCTTTAGCAGTGGGGTCTAGACAGCTGGAACTTGGAAGACAATACAGGGGACGAACAATGTAATGATTGGATGCGGTTGGGTTAGTTGGTATAGAAAAAAAGGGGTAGGGGGACTGCTAGAGGCCGCTTACTAAGGCTGAATGTATAGGCTGACCAGTAGACTCACAGAGAGCAAGGAAGACATATCAAATCATGGATTATACAGTCTTTGAACAATGGAGAGACTGAAGTTCCCTAACCTCCAAGTGAGTTATTTTATTACCTTTTTTGTACAATTCTTTATTTTAGGCAAATATTAGTCATTATCATTATCAAAAGCATTAAATGTTTTTAAATATTTTGCCATTATTTTCAATTGACAGTTCTTTAATGCCCTAGAAATATATATTTAAAAAAATTAATACAACACTTGGATTATTTATTTATACATTTATATTATATAAAATAGAATAAATATACAGAAGTCTTTGTTTAATTGTGGTTTGCCTGTTAATTTAAAAAAAAAAATTGTGTCACACGTAATTCTGAATATTCTGAAGTAATCTATTTGAATTTATTTACTGATTAAATACTAAAATTTAAATCTTACTTAATTACTGTCCAATTCCGTAGCCAAAAGTATTGTTTAAATACAGTTAAGGTATGCATGTGAGCTGGTAATGAACGTCACTACTGTCACCATGAGGCAGAACAAGCTTTTCTTTCCAGTTGAGACAGTCAGTAGCAATGTGTTTTTTCTTTTTCCTTTTTTTGAACACAGTGGCCTGTCCTAGTACGTTCTGTTCTCTCTGTCAGTCTGCATGGGACACCAGCCTGTTTTTATATGCACTTTGGTCTATACACCCATCAACAACCGCTTACTACAATACTCACTTGTGCTAAAATTAAGTCATTGAAGAAGTTCATTGAGTGTTTCTGGGGCGTTTCTTACACCAATGTGCTATTATGGGTAGAACATATTTCAGAGGTCATCCCGGGACATGTGTGTTACATGTAGGGCTGGTTGACCGTAATTTGATAGAAACCTGGCATTCCTAACCCACTGGCCTCTATAATACACTTACATGGCTCTTACACTGTACAAAAGTACTAAGTAATAAGTAATATGTGTAACAGTGTTCTCTAAATAGCTTGAATTTCATTTAAAATTCTATATGTGTAAACAATTTCATTATGTATAATATTTTCTTTTTTGTCTTTTTAGCAGGACAATATAGACCACTCTTCAAATCACCGACAGGCTGACCTCAGTGGTCCGAGTTCTCCCAACCACAATCAAGGTAATCCTATATTTTCTTGCAGTTGCATTGGTTTTCTATTAGAACAGGGCAAAAGTACATATTACATATTTAAAATAAATAATTAAATGTATTAT
>JACM01061967.1:0-24893 GCA_000787095.1 Periophthalmodon schlosseri | reverse complement strand
AGCCACCCTGCCACCCAGCCACCCTGCGCGTGGTGCTCCCTTAGAGATAGTGTGAGGAGCTCAGTCACACGGGAGGAGCTCAGAGTAGAGCTGCTGCTCCTCCATGTCGAGAGGAGCCAGTTGAGGTGGCTCGGGCATCTGTTTCGGGTCACTCCTGGAGGAGGCCCTGGGGAGGACCCAGGACACAGTGGAGGGACTATGTCTCTCTGTTGGCCTGGGAACGCCTTGGTGTTTAATGTATTACTATAAAAAATCCAGTTGAACAAGTCCCCCTGTAGGACCCAGAGTGTGCTTGTTGTGAACGCCCCTGGTGCTCAGAGAGTCACGTTCTGAGCTCAGCAGTGTGAAGCAATAGGCTGAAGTGGCCTCAGGCGTCACACACTTGTGTCAGGACGTCTGAACTCATGTTTTATGTCACTTTTAAAGAGAGTAGCGTTTGCTCCTTTGCTGAACTCATGTAAGAAACACGGTGTGCGTGTCCGCGGATCTAAAAATAACCAGAACAACAGGAATGTGAGGTCTATGTAAAATAAAAACTGGGGTAAAGATTGAAGAGTGTAGAATGTAGAATGTATTTAAGGGGTTTAAGACATTGTTAGTATTCACAAAATGTCTTTCAGTGAACAGGCTCACTACCTGTAGCAGCTCTGAGCGCGCTGCCCCTCAGGACGGGGGCTGGCACTCCTGCTCCAGCCTCGCCCCATTGGCTATGAACCGGCCCAGAAGACACCGGGCTGGGTCAGGACCACATGTGCGTGGGGCCGGACCGTGGTGAACTCAGAGACGTCAGAGTAGAGCGTATACACGGGCCGCTGAAGCGTGACATCAGAACTGTTTGTTGCGCACAGGTCTGACAGTGACCGGCCCAAAAAGCTCCTCGGCCCGGTGCTCCAGATGGCCAGTCCAGCCCTGGAGATGGTTAAAAGTGTATTTGACAGTTTAGACTACTGATTTTACTAAAACAGTTCACATAATTATATTCAAGATTTTACTAACTGTTGCCTATCAAACATGATGTTAACAGGGGCCAAACCCAGTCGATTTTACACAATAGTTATGATTAGACAAAAAAGTAAATGACAGCGCCTTTACTTTGTTAAATGAAGGTAAAAACTGTCAAACTCAGTGCTACTTCCTGTAATTTTTCCTTTCTACTTTTTTGTTGTTTGTTTACAAACTTCCAGTTTCTGATGTAAAACTATGATAAATATTTATCACAGACACTGTCCCACCAAACCAAGTAATGTTTAGAAAAACATAAAAACCTGTCATATGCACATTAAAGTCATCAAGCTTAAAGGTCCACTCTGTAACTTTTGTGCTTGTCTCTATGGGGATGTTATTGCTTTGCTTAGAATGTTCCAATATATGGCATTAAACTTATTTACCTCCATGGAGACAAGCATGTGGTGGTCAGATCTGTGGAGAGGTGACCAAACTCACAGTAAGAAAGCATGTTTTTTGAGGCATGTTTTTAGGCATTTTTTTGGCAGTTAAAACATCTGTAACTGAATACATGGAAGATTTAATGCTGTGGAGCATTCAAGGTAAAGCAATTTACAAGCGGATGGCAGACCCTCCACAAGAAAAGTTCTGTAGTGCACCAATAACTTCAGGGATAGCATCTTTTTCAAGACATCTTTTTCAAGAATCCAAACACAAAAGCTAACAATCAGTTTTTATATAAAGTAAACTTTCTTTCAGTTTTTTAAAGATTTTTTTTTTATTACTCCAACTAGATCATTACAAGGTGCTAACTAAATTTAAACTTAGTAGGTACAGACATTATGCTAAGTGCACTTTAATGAATCTGTGGACTAAGCAACAAGGTTCAGGTTTTACATGTGTTCATTTTCTGTATCAAGATTTCATTCAAGAATCCCGCCTTAACCCATAGAGTTATAATCTCATTCTAGAACGTGAAAGCTTAAAACTAATTGATTGCATTGCCTCGTAATCTTATGCTTGATCATAAATTCTTAGATCATGCATTTGTTGGCCAGAGTTCTGACTTGGTTTCCTGTGCTGTGAGCTGGAGGTGCTTCAGCGCATTACAGTACATTATAGTGCATCCGCTGCCGTCCATTCACTCACATTATGTCGTACACCGCACCCACTAACGGACAGGATCAATCAAGTCTGGGATTTAGGATGCTTAATAACAAAGTTTTAAAACCAAATGATCTGGTTTCAATTATCTGTTTTAGCTATGCATTTTGACATGATAGCGTCTGACTTGTAAATATACATTTCATATTAAACATTTTGCATTGCTCATAGACTGCAACATACATTTGATTACAATAGGCTATCTAATCATTTTAAAAGAAGTATTGCTTGCTAAGTATTAAAAATAAAATAAATGTATTACAATCCATCTTAAAGGAGTGATCAAAAGTTTGTTCATTAAGTTAAATGTATTTGATACCAGAAACCAAATACAGCTGACCTATACCAAAATTACTGGTTTATTTCATTTTGGGATTCTAGACCTAGTGTTTTTATTCTAGTCTAAAATTACGTGATGACTAACCCAGAACTAAAAGCAAGCACTGAACTAGGATTAACCTGGACTGCAGAACTAACCCAGGACTTCATCAGGACTTCAACAAAATTACTTATAGGACTTGATATACCAGGAGGACTAACGCTGGGTTAAACTATAGGACTGACCGTGACTGAACCAGGACTGTACCAGGACTAAACCAGGACTAAACCAGAACTAATCCAGGACTAAACCAGGACTAACCAGGATAGCTCACGTTGGCGGTTGATTGCCCCTCCCCCGTCCCACAGCGGAGATGGGTATCGACATTTTACATCCGACCTTGAACACAATCAATGCCAACCCACATGTCCCCATCACACTGCCCCACCAGATAGACCAGCACAACCAGGACTAACCCAGGACTGAACTAGGACTACGCCAGAGCTAAACCAGGACTCAACCAGGACTAAACCCAGGACTAAACCAAGACAGAACTAGGGCTGAACCAGTATTAAACCAGGACTAAATCAGGACTGAACTAGGACTAAACCAGAAATAAAGTTCTAAGGACTTAATGGCAAACTTTGACTAAACAAGTACTAAACCCAAAGTAAACCAGGATGTAGAACTAAACCAAGACTAGCAATAAACCAGGACTAAACCAGGACTATCAGGGCTGAAAGAACTATAGGACTCAACCAGGACTAAACCAGGGCTGAACAAGGACTTAACTGGGACCCAACCAGAACTAAACCAGGGCTGAACAAGGACTTAACTGGGACCCAACCAGGACTAAACCAAGACTGAAACAGGGCTAAACTAAACCGGTTACGACTTAAGGTCAAACTTTGACTTAACGAGGAGTAAACATGATTAAAACCAGAACAAGGACTAAATGAGAATTAACACAATCTATACTAAGATTATTCTAGGCAGGATTAATTACACTTCCTCAATCTGGTTTTATTCAGTCAGGAGAAATTCAAATTTAACTGGACATACCATGTTTTACTGTTAAGTTGATCTAAATCCTAGAGAGAAAGCACTAAAATCGAACAAAATAATCACTTGGGTTTAAACTCTAACAACACTGAAATTAGATAAACTGCTGTTAATTCAGTTATGTTAATCTTAATAGAATCTTATTTAAAGCTAAATTATCTGGCAGTGGAGGAAAAATGCATCAAAGGGCACTTTCACACGTTACATCAAAAATGGGACCAAAGCCACAACTCAACCAGGACTAAACCAGGACCAGAACAAAACCAAACCAAGTGTACATCAGGACTAAACTGGACTATAACAAGAACCAAACCAGGACAACCTTTAGTGTATCCTGAGGAGTCAATTTACGTACAAAAAAAAAAGAAAAATCATACTTCACCGCCAGATTTGCCATTAAAATACATGGTTACACTATAATAACTACACCTAAAGCATGAAGAGAGATGTACTTAATTAACTCCTAACCGTAACCCGTTTATTAAGTAGTTACTAAGCCTGAATCAGTCTTAATAAACACTAAGTGCTTTATTAAGGCTAATTAAGGTACATCTGTTTACCTGTGTTGTTATAGGCTAAGTTTTGGCCTCCTTTCTTAAAGCCAAGCATTTTGCTGTTGAGAACTTAAAATATACCAACAAAATATTCACCCTTTCAAGCTAACATTGAATCCATTGAAATCCACTGAAATCCATTAGCTGCGATGCAAAATCCCTGCCTCTCTTTCGGTCCATCTCTCTCCACTCGCAGCCCAAGGTCATGCTAATCATCAATAGTTTAACAGTGGATCAAATGGCTGTAGGCTTACCTCTCACTGGGTCTAGCTCCATGCTCTCCTCTTAGTTTATGCAGCTTGCCACGAACTTGCGCCAAAAATGACCAAAAATTGTTCTTTGAAGCAGTCTTGGTTAACCTATTTTCTTGTGTTTTTGTTGCTTGAGCAGGGATTGGCTCTGTGATATCCTTGTAAATATTTAATGACTGTTGGCTTGTTGGGAGGATGCTCTTTCTCAATGTCCTCCTTGTCTTCGTTGGGTGAATCCTTTGCAGCAATTTATGTATTTACAAAAGTGTCCTGCAAAAATGGTTTAAGATTTTAGTTTTTAGGAAAGTTTGAAAGCAGCACCAGTCTGAAATTGCAAAATAAATACATTTAAAATAGTCTCCGAAAAGATTGAAAATGTGTGTATTTCGTAGTTTTCGTGGGTTGAAATTAGCTAAAGTTTGCTGTCCCGTTTGGAGTTGCTTGTTGTTTGAATCAAAGCAAAATGAATGAGCTGAGCCTGGGATGCACAGTGCTCACAGGGACAGCCCGCCTCCTGCCCCCCTCCTCTTCCTCCGCTCCCTCCTCTCCCTCCCCTCCTCTCAGACTCACTCCCATCATTCAATCCGATTCAATTGTGCTTTTATGAACATGACTCTGCAGAAGAGATCCGGGCTCCACTGTTCCTCTGATAGCTGCGCCTCAAATGCTTCATCAACATTTAGTTCAAATTACTTGAATTCTGAATGTTTATCTTATTTTGAGCTAACAAAAACAAAAAAAAAAAGTATTATTTCTTTTTTCCAATTCATTATATTTTATGTTGATCCAAAGCAAATCATTTAGATTTTAAGACGATTTATACATAATACAAATGCATTATTCCTTTTGCAGACACTTAAAAGTTTTGTGCATTATTCATTCACTCCACACTCAGTGGGTGTAAGCTACTATTGTAGCCACAGCTGCCCCAGGGCAGACTAATGGAAGCAAGGCTGCCAACTGCACCACTGGCCCCTTCGACCACCACCAACACTCACTCACCCACACCATTTTCATACTAGGCAATGTAGGCGAAGTGTCTTGCCTAAGCACGGAAGTTTGCACTAGAGCCACTTCTGCCCCAATGTAGCATTTGATAATCCCAGCGGTCTCCCATCCAAGTACTAACCAGGCCCAACCTGCTGAGCTTCCACAGTCAGACAAGATTGGCCTGACAAAGGGGAGGTTAAAATGTAAATGTTCATTTGGATTGGTTTTGATGAAGTCTTATGTCAAGCGTAGTGTAAAATACTGAGAATTATTAAAAAGACTTCACAAAGACTTCAATCATAATGAACAAACACTTTTAAGAATGCTTAGTAATATGCCTAGTAACTCCTTCATTAAGGTGTAAGCAGTTACTAAGCCAGAATCATTCTTAATAAACTGTTTGTAAGTGTCATAGTCATTATGAGTCAAGTCTTTGTTCATGCTTTACTAAGGCTGTTAAAAGTGTTGTCATTATAAAGTTATTATAAAGTGTCACCAATATGTGTAATGATATGGCTCTGTATTGTACCTGCAGTGGAATCTAACAGGAAGCACAGCTGCCGTCTGTACAGCTCAGTGTGGAGCTGAGTAAGGCCATAAAGTGCACATACATGACATTTTCACACAAAACATGAAGCGCTCGAATTACAGGCAGACAGCACTATCATTTTTCACCTGCTTTATTACAACATAGATATAATGCCCTTCAATGTGTTTGAAAGAGCCTGTACCCAATGTTTTCATGTATTTGACCAAAACATGTCTTGCCCAGTACAGATATATTGTATAAGCAGCTCTTGAGGTAAAAAAAAAAGTCTAATTATAAAGCATTTCCATCAGGCCTCTGAAAGTTGTGAAAAGCGCTTATAAATTCATCACCATGAATACTTAGGGTGCTCCAAATGCAAAAGGTAAGTGAGGGATAACTTTGTTTCTAAACATTTAAGATTATTTAAATGAAATGCTAACTGCAAAATCTTATCTTTGAATAATCTGAGGGACCATGACCAGAAGGAAATCCCACATTACCCACATCAAAGTTTGTGTTTACATGTCATTTTAAAACCAGAACAGTGTGATCTTTTGAGCTTTTACATGTAACAAACGTTTTAATTATACAAGATGAAATACTGACATGTATCTAAAGGTTGTTTGAGACAAGGACTGAACTGCTTACCCTCTGGTTGGTGGGCGATCTATATAGGCATTGTTATGAACTAAAAAATCTGTAATAAAGGTGCAGTAATGTGTCCCTTTTGTTTGCCTCAGCAGAAATAATGACAGCATTGAAACCAGGCCATTTCACATTGATCTTTTCTGACCCAGAATAGTCATGCGTTTTGCTTAACAGGCAGGTTTGGAACATGTGATATTAATGCAAACAATTTAGCATGAAATCCAAATTCAAATGTGGAGGCTTACATTACTATCCACTTCATGTATCTGAGCAGCACATGCATAACTGAATGACACAATGGAGGTAGAAAGTTAAGGCCATACATTGAAAGTTTAATGCCCAATTGTGTAACATTCCAGGCAAAACAATAACATCTCCATAGAGACAAACAGGGGTACCCTCCACTAAATGAGGAATCAGGTATGTGGAGAAGAAAACCGATATGGAGGTATTTGTTTTTTAGTGCAATAAATACATTTTTTGTTCAAATGTTGCACAGTAAGACTTCCATAAATTAACTTCAAATGTTATACGATAACAACAACACACAAAAAAATCTTACTCTACTAGAAGATAGTGGCTCGGCTGGTGAATGGTAGTTGGTTCGAACCCAACTTTGACCAGTTCAAACTATTATTGTGTCCTTGAGCAAGACGCTGTGTGATTGAGTAATTGATGTGAGTCAGAATTGGCAGCCTCGCCTTTGTCAATCAGCAGCTAACTTAAAGATAAATAAATAAATATTATAAGTAATACTAAATAACCGAGTCAAATAATTTAGGCCTGAATCCAGATACATATTGAATGTGAATAGTCTTTTCACTCATAGATATGACTTTGTTGCATTGGAGTGAGAGCAGTCTTCTGTACAGAGTCCATTAGAGGCCCTCAGTGATTGGCTGTGGACGCGGGCCCTGAAATAGCAGGATTGGCCATGCTCCAGGCCCCATTTCCTGTGCTGTGTCTGAGAGAAACGCATTTCCTGAGCGCGGATAAAACTTTACTAATGAGACAAGAGCATCCTCGGCTCATCAAAGAGTGGGAGCAGCGGAAGAAGCGGAGCACCGGACTCAGGCTAATGGACCTCAGCATTCAGAGTGTGCACAGTTTAAGGCTTAAGAAACATATTGGGCTACATCATACTGGGATGGGCAAACTGGAGGAGTTGTGGAACTATATGTACAATTATATTTATTTGGTCTCTAAACTGCAAATGACAACAAGTTGGGTTAAAAGGCACAATTTTTTCCCAGCAAAACTGATCTTGCCCCAGTACAGATACGTACATTATAAGCAGGTCTTGGGGTCAGATTAATTCCACTGTGTACAGTCTGCATCTAATAATATTATATTGTCTGAAAATCAGGAAGTATACTAGTTGTTGTTAGCATTACTGTGATGACCAACTCCACTCTGACCTCTAAAAGTTGTGAAAAGCACTTATAACTTATTGCAGTCAATAATTAGGATGCTCAGAATGGATAAGGTAACTCTGGAATAACTTTGGAACCACTGCAAACTGTTTAAAATGAACTAGTTTGTATTAATTAATCATTGGATTTATATAGTGCCTTTCATGACATCCAAAACACTTTACTGTGCATTATTCATTCACTCCATACTCAGTGATAAGCCACTATTGTAGCCAGAGCAGCCCTGGAGCAGTGGTTTCCCGTCCAAGTACTAACCAGGCCCAGCCTTGCTTAGCTTCTGAGATCTGACGAGATCTGACTCTGACAAGCTGGTTTGGCCACGTGTCATTTTAAGACATCAGGTACGGTGCCATAAAACAATGTGTTTGCATTGTTTGAGTTATAGAACAGATGTATTGATATTTAAAATGAGAATTACTTCAACAAAACATATTTGATTTGGATTTGGATAGCTTTGATTTAATGAATGAAAAAAGATCTGAATTGTCAAGGAAAAAAAATGCCAAAAAGGGTGCACTATGTTTAGTTTTCTGGTAGAGACCTCCGCCTGCTTGTGTCCACACGTTAATGCATTGCCTTGAATGTTCCATTGAATTGAATTTGTCTTGTTATTATTCAGTTGCCTGTGTTTATTGCTTAAAAACACCTTGAACATGCATTCTTGTGGAGGCTTGCCTCTCCACAGATCTGACCTGTTACTTATTGTGGTTGTATCTCCTCCTTGACTTCACATAAGGGCAACAAGTTGCTTTGCTTATATGTCATTGGCATCCTCTTAAAATTGTATTTCTATTGTAATGTAATAACAAGCTTCAAAGATCTTAAAGAACTTGGCTGAGTCTGATGGGGGAAATCCAATGAACATGTGAACTCCACACTGGCAATTTAACCTGGGGTCTTCTTACAGTTAGAAAGTGCTAACCACTCTGCCACTGATAGGATGAGAAAGAACTAAATTGAATCCTTCACTAAACTCCCTCAGATATAGCGCTGCTGTCTCTCTACAGATATTGCCTAACCTCATCAGATCATATCAGACGGTCACGCTTCACTTCCTCCAGGCTCTGCCTCGTGATGCTACTGAGCAGGAGATATGGAGAGTCCAACTGAGTTCATTTGGACTCCTTAAAGGTCAATTTTTATATATAGTAGTAACAAAGTATAATTTACTTATTGTACACTGCAATATTTAAGTAAAAAGATTTAATTTGAGAAACAGTCGGTCCATTCATTTGTGTCCCGTTCTGTAGAACTGCGAGGATCCACTTCTTCATAGTGGCATTTCACCATAAAGCAGCAGACTTACATTTATGTGTTTTCATTTTTGGTAAAGTAAATAACTTATAAATGGAGACATGATAGGTGCAAAATTTCTTAAAGGAGACATACTGTAATCAAGCTTTAATTTCATGTGAATACACTTTTGGTCATGTTATAACATTGTTCCCTCATCATTAACTTACACAGAGTTGTATTTCAGTTGATTCATGTTCGAGTAATTCGGTGTTGTCCTGTGTTCAGGGCTTGAGTGCATAAAAAAATTCTGTTTTTACCTATCGCCGATCCCCATCCACAGATCTTTACTTTAAGACTCTGGGTTAAAAAATATCACATAGCCATTTTTCAACAATACGTAATAAAAGTTTGAGGCCTGTGAAATGGCACTATGAAGAGGCGGGACTTAACGTCATTAAAATGAACAAAGTGTAAAATAATGATCTACGTACCTACTGTATTTACACCTGATTTTTACTTTAAAGGTGAAAACAGAGCTAGTTCATTTTAAACAGTTGGACAGTTGCAGTGGTCCAAAGTTATTCCTCACTTACCTTATGCATTCTGACCATCCTAATTATTCACCATGATGAGTTTATAAGCGCTTTTCACAACTTTCAGAGGCCAGAGCGGAGTTTTGCTGTCACGTTTGAAGTGTGATATATTGCTGAAGTAAATATAGACTATAAAGGATAATATTGAAACCAAACCATAAAACATAATTATCCCCCCAAAATTATTCCAAACATACAATATTGTTAAAAATATGAGCTGCAATAAATAAATGACAGAACACAAGTTAAGTAGTTAATTTGTATCTATAATGAGGCATAAAAGTTCATAGTTCAACCTTAAATCTCATTATAATGCAGAAAATTTATGAAAAATGTCCAATTACTACAAAGAAAAAGTACACACGATAAATATTGACTCCCAAAAATGATTGTTCCATCTGTCATGTACTGAACGATAAGTCGATATAGCAATTATCGTGACAGGTTAATGCTAACAACAACTAGCATGCCAACCGCACACTTGATGAATCTCTTACAATAAAACGCTTTATAATTAGATGCAGACAGTGCATAGCTGATTTATTTTGACCTCAAGAACTGCTCCTACAATATATATGTACTGGAGCAAGACAGTTTCTTCTCGACTACATGGAAGAAAATCAACACTCAAAAGACAAATCTGTGTAAGCTGATGACGAAAGAAAACCATTGTCACATAGCTATAAGCGCCATAAGTACATTTTGCGTAATATGTGTCCTTTAACACAATGGATCCCTTATTGAGTACATGTGGTTGTGATCCCTGTTGCGTACACTACCCTTACCATAGGCACGTGCGGTGATGAGCTCGGGCAGTATTGGCAGGACGTCCTGTTGATGAGGCACATCGATGGAGCTGAGTGGGAGGGTAATGGGGCAGCATTGATTTTGATGGATAACTCCGGACCATACACAGCGCTGGAGAGTCCTGCCCCTTCCGGGAATCCTCTATGGAAAAATGAATGGGAGTCAACGGAGAGGAGCATGATATTTTTGGTTTTGTTCATGCTGTCGTCTTTTTCTATTGTAATATTAAATTATGATGACATTACGTTTTTGTTGGTCTGTGTGTTGCGTTGGGTCGGTCGGACACATGTGGAAGGATAATGGACCTGTAAATAAATTAAGATGCATTATTTGACTTTTCCACCAGCTGCTTGTCTCTATGGAGATGTTATTGCTTTGCCTGAAATGTTCCAGAGTACGGCATTAAACAGGTCTATCTTGCATTTATTCAATTACAGGTGATTTTATTGGTCAAACATATTGGAAAAAACATACATTCTACTGAGACCAGGCCTGCCTCTTAACAGATCTCACTTGTTTGTCTCCATGGAAGTTTAATGCTATTCCATGGAATGTTCCAGGCAAAACAATAACATGCCACCAGAAAAGTTACTTGGTGCACCATTAAATGCTCAATATTTGTGTACTTTGGTTCTTAGTAACTCTTGACAGTACAGACACTACATTTTAACTGAAACTTTATTTATTTATCATGCACATTCCACACACAACAAAACATCTCCTTGGAAATGAGGGTGTCCAGAGAAGATATATATATTGCATGTTTAAGAAGTTAGGTTGGCCTATATTATCAAGTCCATGGTAAATTGAATTTGTATTACATAATATTGTCCCCACATTGGTAGGGACATTTTTCCGCTGTAACAGTCCCATCCGTCTTGGTCAGAGGGAGTAGCCCACCTCAAGAGAATCAAACCCAGGACTGGTGAGACTGCTAACCAGCGTGCTTCCACCCATTATTTACTGCTTCTAAAGGCGTGCAAAAGAGTGCATTTCTCCCTCATCCAAAGTGTTTGCACCCTCATATGACGTGTGTGAAATAACGAGTATTTGCAGCTCTTTGAAACTGCAGCCTCAGTCAGTTTGGTCTGGACCAGAGCTGCTTGTATAGTTTGCGTCTTAGCTCCACAGTGGCTGCAGTTATTGAAGTGAAACCAGTGAACAGATCTGACATGACCTCATTCTCTGATGCCTCTACACAGCACATAACAAGGGGCAGGGCTAAGCGACGCCATCTGCTGGATAACAAGTGCTGACACAGTTGTCTTGTTTCATTATATTAGTTTAATTTAATACAAAACTCTACTAGTTTAGACCTAATCGTAAATAGGGGTGTCGCTAATTAGACCCTAACTTAGTCCCACATTTTTATTTTTTTGATCAATTGCTGTATTTAATTATATATTAGAATTATGTGCATTAATGATGGAGAAATAGCACTACTCTATTTGGTTTTGTGGGTTTGATGTTTTTATTTTCTCAACAGCTCAAGTCGGGTGAAGGTGGATGGATAACCTTTTATTTTCATTTGAACCACTGTGTTTGGAAATTGTTGTGTTTATAAAATTTAATTAATCAAGTGGATTGGTATTGTACTAGAGACAAATGTGAAATAATTAGTGGCATAGTGGTAGAGTAGAGCCAGTTTTGATTCCTGGACCAAGTGCGGCCTTTCTGTATCGAGTTCTCCCAAGTTTTAGTGTTATAGTTGGATAAGATGCCATCTCAAACTTGGGTTCTGGAGCACTGCAGTCTGTTTGAGGGGCAGTGCAGTGTACCTTGATAAAAATAGGCATACATTTATCTTATTAAGTTTACTTGATACAAGAAATCACACTTGATAGATGCACAAATAATTTTAATAACAACTTACCAAAGATCAAACATATTTCTGTAGCCTAAAGCTAAGCTCACATCTGTTTGTAAAATATATTAAAACATCTATCAACTAAGAGCATACATGTTAAAATCCAGCCAAAATTTACCCACAAACAGAAAAAAATCCAGTTAAAAACCACACAGTAGGTGATTTACCATTAGCTTAGCTCGCTACAAAAGTAAACAGACTCAACATGATTGAGGTTTGATGCTGTCCACTAGGTTCATCAAAGCCTAAATACGACTTATAATTTTTGCATTTCTACCAATCAAATCGCATGTTGCCACTGTATGACAATAAATGAGTATGTAGCCTTCTCTTGTGGACATTCATGTTACTGCAACAAAAATGTTTTATGTTAACATGAGATGATAAGCGCTGCATAGCTTTCCTAAAACATCTGTCACCATCAAAACAACATGCTTCAGTCCCATCCCACAAACCACCACTTCCCCGGACCACTTTACTAGTCGTGTTTCCAGATATGTAAAGAAATTATGCAAAACAAAACAAAAACAAAACAAACAAGCAAAAATCTAAACAAAACAAAAACAAAAACAACATATATCTCTTTCTACCTGACATAGCTGCTGTGTACTGTCTGCATCTAATAAAATGTTTTCATTGTACGATAATCAGGAATTGCACGGTAGCATGCTAGTTGTTATTAGCGTTAACATGAAAACTCTGCTATGGTTTCTTAAAGTTGTGAAAAGCTGTGAAAAGCGTTTATAAACTTAGTGAATAATTAGGATTCTCGGAATGCACAAGGTAAGTGAGGAATAACTGAACCACTGCAAACTGTTTAAAATGAACAAATTCTGTTTTCAGTAAAAATCTGATACAGCAGCTTTAATTATGGTATTTTATAATGTAAAACAGCTGTCATTGCTTTGAGATTAATGGTGATTCATTCTCACTACAAAATATACAAACATAATCAATGTTTTCTGCCATTAAAATGTGTAGGTTTTGAATTCCACTGGGCCCTGAAGTGGATTTATGACGTCATCATTTACAGAAAATATAAAAAAGGAAATGGAAACACAGCTAGTGCTTAGACTTAATGACCCAAGCACCTAAACAAAACAAACAAACATGAAACAAAAAGTAAACCACTCCCATTTAAAAACATCTTTACAGCGGGCACCTCCAGTACATTCAAAGAAATCCTTATCTCTACATATATATATATAACACGGCTTATATACGTTTCTATTTACATGCATTTAGACATTTCCCTCATGTCTGGGTCAAGATCGTGGCGGATTCACTGTTGTGCTACAAGCAACAATTAAATAACAGACAAACATGATTTTTTTTTTATTTATTTTGAATGTTTTATTAAAAGTGTAAAATTTGTAAATGTTTAAAAGAAGAGAGTTATGAATTTTGTAGATGTGCTGTAGTCATTTAAACAAACACTGATTTTTTTTCCACTGTATGAGATGTGCTTTTCTGGCCTAAATATGATTCTACACTATTGCATTTTTTGTAATAGTGTCATGTATTATAAAATATCTTTTGACTAGTACATTTTAAATACAATTGGAAATCAGATTAGTGAAGGCTTCAACTGTATTCAACCTGAATAATTTGGCAATGCACTAAGGCCATTCTAGTTCACGTAAAGCAACTCCAGGCTTTACCAGAAGATGGCAATGTTGCTAAATAATCTGTTCTACATTCAGCCTTCAAGATTTTACTTCTATGGGGTATTAACTGCTGACACATAAGATATTTAGATCACCGTGTTACGTTTTACTGTTTTGAAAACGCTATAATCGCCGAAAACAACGTAACATGTTTAATACATTTCACTTTCGTTTTTGAGTCCGCCCTCCCTCCCTTTGCTCCCCGCATTAAGTCACTCCCCCTTTAGGACGCTATCATAACACAATCAGCGTGCGTCCCACTAATGAAACTACTGCACATAGCATCAGGTTTGTCACTTTGCTGTGTACAATTTTGTATCATGTTTTTGTATATTCATGGAGAATGATGTCAGTTTGTGGGCGGAGCATTGGACAGAATCTTACAGCAAACATAAGGAGGGTTTGAATAGTGCCACGGAGATATCGCTAGTATACTCACACATACATGGATGACATCTAAAACCCCTTCATGCAAAATAACGTATGGTATAAAAATAATGTTAGTAAATGCTTTTTGTGTCATGCAGTGGAAAACAAGCTCCATAGATTTGCTTAATAAACTTGCAGCACAGTTTTATAAGGATTTGACTGGACCCCCTTTTCACAAAGCCACTCCCAAAAACACACCCTGATTTGAGCCACAATTTGAACCACACCACCACCATCAGCCTGAGCCCAGAGCAGAGCAGGGTACTCCGGGTACGCCAGGTACTCCGGGTACATAGGGTAAAAGGGATTTTAGAAGAAGGGCATGCAATGGGTCATGCGCTGGTCAGGATCCACGGTCGTTCAATCATTCCTGTCGAAGAGAAGCATTTTTGTTAGGGAATTGTAATGATTTCCCATTTCAGAATAAAGATAACAAGGCACAGTTTTAGTGCTACAGCTAACGATTATATATTAGTAGTTGATGAGTCAAGAAGTCAAACAATTACTTCTATTGCACAAAGATTTTTTAAATACATTGACATCCAAATAAAGATTGAAATATGGTGAGTGAAGGCTTCAAGATAGAGAATATTTACGAAGTGTATTATTCAGAGTCTGTACAGTCCAACAATTAAGGTTATCAAAATATAACTGATTTTTTTTTTTATACTTGACTAGTCACGATTAGTTGATTAATTGTTGCAGCTCTACTTGATTTACTTAGTTCCTTAAGCACATGATCCTAGTTAACTGTGGTGCTCTGTGTACTGTACCCGTTTGAAAATTTCGCTTCGCTGTGTACGCTGGATGACAACGGTTTTGTCCTGTTTCACCGGGGAGGACACATTATAGTCATCATATAGCAGACCCAGGATGGGATACTGATTTCTGTATCTGTAAAAAGTGGAGGAAAGTTTATTATTATTATTGTTTAATTATTCTGTATTAAGATTTACCATTTTAATCTGTGTAAACTGGCAGTGGTTCTAAAACTATGGATCAACTAGTTTATTTTCATTTATAAATATTTTGATAAGTATTGTTTATTTTCATGACAACTAAAACTGATTCTTAAATAAAAAAATAATTCCTTTCATTATTATCTCAGCCTGTAGCCCCTTCTTATTAAACATATCGTAATTCTAACAAAAGCTTGACGTAGTGGTCTGTACCTATTGGTAATTGTGGTCGTAGTGACGTTCCGGGAGCTATCGTTTCTTTCCTGTAGCAGCCTCTTGATTTCCTGAAAAACAACAGATTGAATAAGATAAATTTAATATAATATACAAACATCCAATAATATTCAATAGTAAAAGAAAACATTCAAGTATATTTCACTTAGTTATTCAATGGTAAGTGTCAATGCATCTGTCCTCAATTTAGAAGCAGAAGAAGTACTGCTATTATAGAGGTAGTAGTAGAAGTCGCATTTAAAAACTGGAATTCTCCATCAAGAAGCCATTTATCCATTCACACTAATGTGCACTCACACATTCTACAGAGTACACAAACACTGAAGGCAATAAAGAGTTTAAGTGTATTGACAAAGACCTCAAGACTAACTCACATATACAGAAATGTTATGTTTATTTATTTGCATTTCGAGAATAAACGTAATTGGCTCTGTGCACAAAGGCGCCTGGAAACCTCAGTCTTAGCATCACTAATTCCTGTCCAGTTCTGTCTCTATGAGGTGAGTAGAGCTAAAATTAATATATATTTAAAGATTTAAAGATGCGTTTAGAAAGGCAGGTGTTTGTGTGTCACTGCTAACGCTAATGCTAATTTTGAGGCGTAAAAAATATTAAAATAACACTGCAAACTGAAATAATCTACAAATAAAAATAATGGAATAGTCTTTCAATGAATTTTAATGGGTTGTTTATTTGATATTTTATACTTTCAATAAAAATTAACATTAGCTTTGAGACACAGCAAGCTAGCTAGCGTGCTACTGTGCACAGAGCCTATTAAGGAATACACAGATGAATGAATGATAAATCAATAAATAGGCATAGTAAGGATGTGCACCAACAACCTTTGGGTTAGTGAGCAAATGCTGTGCCAACTGAGACGCTGCAGCAACTGATAATTACCAGTTGCTATGATTAGATTATGCTGTAAGAGTATAACTAATTATAGCAATTATTAGTTGATGGATTAGTCTCTTGGTTTAGTTCCCATATATGGAGCAATTGATTCGCTAATGTACAGTCACAACTTTCAATTCTTATCTTTCACATGTTAAGTTCATTTTGCTCTTTCATTCGCATGCGAACCGACCCAAACACTTCAAGATAAGATAAGAAGCTACAAAATGTCATCTTTAAAACTGATCATTATCGTCAAGTAAATGGGATGCTAATGTCAACTAGTGCTAATGTCAACAGTGAGGTTTTATCTGTTAACAGCTTGAATTCAAATGCATTTTGTGTGTGAGATTTTGGTCACGTGATTTCAAATGTCAGGAGAAACATACCTCAGGTTAGAAAACAAAGAATGCTGCAAAACCAGAAACTCTAGACACGCCACAGTGTTTAATTAAGACACAAACATTTTCCTACTAAACACCTAGGTATATCTTTACAGCTAAAAAAAACAATCTAACCACAAAAATGACCAAAATTTCAAGTATTTAAAGTATTGGTGGAGAAGCAAACACAGTTCCAGTTGGTAGTTAACAAAGACGTAATTATAATTCTAGGGAGGTGAGGCTGATTGTTGGAGATAAGAAGCAGGTGTACACAGGAATGGCTTGGAACAATACAAACACGTACATTGAGATGAAAGGCTTCTGTTAGATCAATTGGTTACCCCTAAAACCAAACTCATAAATTTAGGTAATTGCAATTTAATTATCTATGCAGCGCACAGCCAATAATAACTCAGCCACTTAATAAATTAGTCTAAATAAACAAAGCCTTTTAATATATATTATTGCATTGGTTTGTGTTGATTTATTATACATTGTAAAAGGAAAATGTTTGTGTGTACCTTTGATCTCCAATACGTTGTACTACGTTAAAGATACACTGTGTAACTTTTGGAGGTGGAGGGTCTGAGATGTTATTGCTTTGCCTAGAATGTTCTGTACTATAGCCTTAAATTTATCCATCTTCAGGGAGATGAGCCGGTAATGTCAGGCCAAGTTAAACACAAGAGGGTAAAATAATTAACATATAGACGACTCATTACGGATAAAAACAAGCTTCTGGTGCCAACTATTTTTGTAGCTGATCACTTGTTCACAATACGATTTCTTTAGAAAAACGTTGAATTGAGATGATCCTGCTTTGGGCCATGCTAGTGGAGTCAAGTGTTCTTCATTGCGATCATTTATTGTAATATTTTCTGCAGCAATTTCTTCCAGTTAAAAGTGTTATCACAGTAGGACTATGAGCATGAGCATTGCAGACTTGTAAAGCATAGAGTGATCGTACCGCCTCCTGCCGTGTGATGGTGGTCTGCCTTTGCTCCAACATGGAGAGCAGCTCGGAGATCTTCAGCTGCAGGTTCCTCTCTGACGATGAGCTCTGTGTGGTGGTGGTGGTGGTGGTCACTTGGGTCTGCATACGTGCCACCTGGGACTAAAGGCAGCAAAACAATCAACCAATCAATTCAACTTTTATTCATTCCCAAATTTTTCTTATAAACAAACAGTATTTTTTATTTCAACAAAATATAACATTTTATTCTTTATTTAATAAGGAAAATACCACTGAGATTTGGAATCTCATTTTCAGGGGAATCCTTTTAGTGGTAGGAGAAACTGGAACACTCTGAGGAAACCTATGCAGGCACAGGGAGAACACGCAAACTCCACACAGAAAGACCCCACACCTCCCAGGAGTTGAACCCAGGACATTCTTGCTGTGAGGCCGAAAAGCTAACTGCTGCGCCACTGAGCCACCCAATAATACTGTCCGATAGTTGATATTGCTCTGTCATTAAATCATGTATTTCTACTTGTACCAGTTGTATTTACCTTGAGTTTCTCGATCTCGCGGTCCTTCTCTTCTCTCATGGAGTTCAGGTCCTCGTTGTACTGACGGGAAAGTTCCTCTGTCTTTATCCGCAGAGTGTTGCTGCCCGCCTGCCCCGCCATCTAGGAGAGACAGGGAAGAAAAACAAAACACACAAAAAACTTTTGCTCATTATTCAATGTGGATGGGACACTTTAGGTGTAAAAGTTAAACATTTAAACATTTATAAAAATGCTAATTTCTTGATGGCACAAGTCCCATACATGGCATTAATCCCAGGCAAGAAAATATCATTTGTAAATGCATTAAAGTTTGGATTTTGCACAAAAACGTATCATTAATAATTTCCTATTCTTTATAAAAGATGTGTGGCACATTCTACACATCATTTGTAGTTCAAGTTCTCTGCTCCAGCGTTACCTTTGTCCGGAGCATCTCGTTCTCCTTCTCCAGTGCACGCAGACGCCCCTCCAGCTCCTTCACCTTAAAATCTCGACTCGAGTCGTTGTTTTTGCTGCTCATGAGCTGAGACTCCAAAGAACGCTGTGAGGCTGTCACATCCTTCAGAGAAGACTGTGGCCAAATCAAAGCAAATATCACAATACATTCTGACAGCTGGCCATCCCCCAAGAATAATTAGTTTGGTATAATCAGTCAGTCACAGGAGTGAAAACTGCTGCTTCTGTTTAGCGTCTCCATTTAGTAGAGTGAGGAGAGGTGAGCAAACGTGTGATGAACCTGTTAATGTCAGCGCTGTGTACCTGCAGCTGTCTGTTGTTCTCGCGGACATTCTCCAGAAGTGTGTCGTACTGTTTGGCCTGGTCGGCTTTGAACGCCAGGTCTCGCTCCAGAGTCTCCTTCTCTGCCTCCAAACGCTGACAACACAAACACAAGAATCAGAATAAGTTTTATTGCCATTGTAAGTGAACAGACTTTATACAGGGTTAAAGATTAGAAGAACAAAATTCAAAGAGCTAATAAACAGTTATGCAGCCAAAATGTGAGCTGCTGTATTCGTCGATTATCCTGTGCTTTTTTTTTAAATACACAAAGCTCAGGAAACAGTTACTCTGTACAGTGCAAGAAATAGCAGCTATTTGTCAAAAAATGAGACTGATAAATTAGGGCTGAACGATATGGGAAAAATATCCTGTCGAAAATGTTCTGACAAGCACAGCAATTCAATTTTAAATTATTATATTTAATAATAGGATTCTGTTCAAAGTGAACTTTGAACATTTGAAACGCGTCCAGAAGAATTGACAAAAAAGCTGAAATATGAACTGACAAACTAATACAAAAATCGCATTTCAGAACATGTTTGTACAGTTCTAAACTACAGGGTTAGCAGTTTTTAAGAAGAGTAAGACTAAGTATATTTTGTTGATTGTGGAGGAAATTATAATTCACATATTACAGCCTTTGCGATTTGCTAATTACATCCATTCAAATTGCAACTTTTATTTGATTTATGTACTGATTATTATTGCTAAACGCCTATACATTTTATAAAGCATTTTGTGAGACTGATACAGACGAGAGCAGATGAGAATCAGAGGGAAACTGCTGACTGTCCATTCCAGACAGTTGTGTCTCATCATCATCATGATTCAACATAAGGGCGAAAGAAGTGGGCGGGGCTAACAATTCATTCTGAAACATGTTCTTCACTCATCGTACAAAATACTGGCCCTTTACTAAACACACACACAACTCTAGGTATGTGAGAAAGTCACATTATGGTAAGCTGACATAACAAGATAAAACACAGTAATTAATGCATATATGTCACACAGGGACCTGACTTTACCTCTGTCTTTTTACCAATTATATTATTTTGGCCAGGAGCCCGGGACTTCAGAGAGACAGAAAAGAAAACCAATTAAAATCTGTGAGAAGAGCTACCCTGCTGTATGGGAAAATGCCAATACAGAGAGTTGTAGCTACTTGTCCATACAGCACAATCATTGCGTTATTATTAGGTTGTGCAGTGGTCCAAATTGTAAAGATAAAGTAGATATGTTTTTGGAGCTGTCTCACTCTTCTCATTTAATTTATCCACAAGGGGAAACATTTTAAGGACAGATGAGCATTCCCAACCAAAGTAGTTAAGGCTAATGGCTCCAAGTAGAGTTGAAGGATTTTGGAAAAATAGCTGCAATTTACTAATAAACACTGCTAAGACTGGCAACATATTCTTAAGCTTCAGCTCACTTATCACATTTGAATCAGGAGATGACTATCAAAGTCCCCAAAACATATTTTCACAGATGTTTATCTTAGTATTTTAAAGAGCATCTAACAGACATGTTCTGACAGGAGCAGAGTATTAGCCAAATCATCAACAATTTAAAGACGTTTGTCAATCACAACATTATAGTATTCATAATCATTTAGTTTTATGTGTAATTCAATTCTCACCCGGAGGTCCTCGGACATGTGCAGCAGCTCCTCTCTCAAACTGCTGAAGGTGGACAGCAGCAGGCGCATGCTCTTATCTGCCGTCAGACGAGTCTAAGAGCAGAACACACACTTCAGATATAACTTCTTTTTTTCATATTTTCATGGACTACACTCAAGAAATACCTGAATCTGTGCAATGTTTAATGAACACACTTTAGAATAATAGGGCAGTATAAATTCTAGCTCCTCAGATGTTACGTCCAAACTTGGGATGTGCAATGAAATGAATTTTAATTGAATTGTGATGTTGTTGTTTCAAACCGTTAATGATCATCTTGGTGCTTTTTATTTGAAAAGTCTATAGCCAATCCAGCACTGGAGTGGAAAGCACTAATTTGTTGCTTAAGCTGTGGTTTATTCATTTTGTCTATGTTCATGAAGCCCATTGTTTAAAGCTATAAGAAAATATGTAATCAACTCAACTCAAAATGAGACGATCATAAATTTTATTTTTTGCAAAACAGCTCTGTGACCAAGAAAGTATAAACACCACGCAGCTGTGGTAGTTAAATATAATTATAACATACCACCAGAGCAGTGTGTTTGGTCTGACCTGGAGTAAGTAACGCATTTGTTGTTTAGTCAGTTCAGTCGCTCCTTTAGGGATGAGAGCCTCCACCTCGTCATGATCCAACTACAAACACAGTATAAAACATATACAATAAATACAGGCAAATGATAAACAGATGCATTCATCTAAGTAATAAATATCAATGAATACTTAAACATTATATAATATGACAATCCCAGTTGATTAGCAGATCTATTCATGGATTGACATTTTGTAAACAAATTCTTATATTAAGACAAATTAGAAAATTGTGCTTGTTTACAACAGGAAATTAATGTATCCTTTTTGTATTATTCAGTCGCAGTACTGTTAAAATCACTGAAACAGTGAAATGTTGTTTGCTTTACCTTGTACTCAAAGCTGTCCATTTTCCTGGTGAGAAAAAAGAAACAAACACCATTAACCATTTGGTGAAAGAAAACAGTGTCCCATCAGGGCACTCATAGCTGCAGGCTGGCAGGGGTTTTCAGGTATCATGAAGTCAAAAGTGTATTTCATAAAATGCCCGCCAATAATACAAGCTCCCTCAACAAAGAGGACTATAAAAATGTGGTTCTTTTAAAATGTATCAAAACTTTTGCAGCAGCTGGTGAATTCATTTGTTGTTATAATCTAGTCTCACACCCCCTGTATCCAATGGTGGTAAATGTTTCAGTTTGCATTATAAGGGCGTTGGTGACACCGAAACCAAAGGCCTGCCTTAAGCCTGTTCTAACACGCTGCAAATCAAAGCTTTTTATTGAGGGATCCTACAGCAACCGTCTAGGAATCAGAACGCATAAATAAAAAGGTGTATGTGCTCCCTGGGCTACCCATAATAATGACACATAAAGATGTCTAGCAAGCACAGTGTTGAAATTGGCACTTAATGATCCGGGTAATGATCCAGGTATAAAATGAAAGCACATTAAAGATATACTTTGTAACTTTTCTGGTGGAAGGTCCGCCACTTTGGCATTAAACCTCTTTACATTTGTATTGTTAAAAATACTTGAACATACGTTTCTACAGTTAGCTGGTTTGCTTCTCCACATATCTGACCTGTAAAATGGGCTGCTTGTCTCCATGGACATAGAAAAGTTTAATGTGATAATGATGAACATTTCAGGCAAAGCAATAATATCTTAATAAAGACAAGTGGAGGGTGTGGACTCTCCAACAGAAAAGTTGCATATCAGGACCGGATCTAGGACATTTTTTGCAGTATTCTCTACATGAAAGATTCCACAGTTTGGTAACTCGGTAACTTGTAACTTATCTATAGTAACAAATCTTTCTACATGCAACTCCACCAGTTTCGTGGATGGATGAACATTCTCATACCACGATACTACTATTAACTAATCAATGCATAAGTGGAACGTCAAAGCGATTACCCACAATGCATTTTTACAAGTACGGCAAACAGGTTTGATCAGCAGAGTGTAACTTAAAGTTTGGCAATTAGTTACAAGAACCAGGCCAAGTCTAAACTGACTAAATCTCTGACGTTCAGGATGGGCCTAAGCTTGTCCCATGTTTCCTTCTTGTAATTGCATTCTTTAACAATAAAGCAATTGTTTAGAACATCATATTCTGGTGATAGTTTTCCTGACATGTTAAATGCTTTCCCTAGATAAAAAGGTAAAAACACCTGTAATTGATTTTATTGCTAGTTTAATGCCTTACTGTGGAACTAGAGATCGACGGATATTTTGGATTTTTCATAACTGATGTAGATATAGATTGCCATATTCCAGAAGGTTAAGATTTAAAGTAGTTTAATAATAGTCATTTATTTATGTTGGATGCACAGAAATGGAGCAAAGGACCATGATTTAGTAAGTATAATTCCCTCTGTTAGCATATTCCTGCAACAAAACGATCGCATTAAATAAGTCTCATAATTATACTCACTGTCCCTTAATCTTGGACACGTGCTCAGAGATGCAGGAGTGGATGTCACAGTTTTTACGGTAGACTTCGGCGAGGAGCTCTCCGAAGTATCTCGTGTCCAGTTTGGTGGGCTGTGGCACCTCCTTCAGGGTGGTCTTTACATCTGTCCGTGAGATCTTCTCTAGGATTGGAGGAGGCTTGCTCTGAATGACGTTCACAATTTCAACCTCCTCAACCTCCACGGCCTCTTCCTCCTCCTGCAAGACACAAAGAAAGACACAATTTCAATTTACTACAATGGTCTGATTTTGTATTTGAGCAAAATTTGTCTTGCCCCAATACAAAGATATTGTACAAGAAGCTCTTGAGGTCAAAATAAGTCCACCATTCTGCATGTAATTATTAAATGTTTTATTGTCCGACAATCAGGGTTAGCATGCTAGTTGTTAGCATTACCGTGACCTCATGTCAAAACTCTGTTCTGGCCTCTGAAAGTTGAGAAAAGCAGTTTATAAACTCATGATGGTAAATCATTAGGATGATGCATAAGGTAAGTGAGGAATAACTAAAGACCACACAGCAAACTGTTTAAAATGAACTAGTTCTGTTTTTCACATTTTTAATAAAGTAAAAAGTACAGCACATTTAATCTTTTTGGCACGTTGGCCAAAAAGTACCTTACTGCTGTTGTGGGCAAAACAGACAAAAATAAAATCTTGCAATTTGTTTGTAGTATTTATTTAGTCTGTAAATGTCATGCAGAAATATAACTTTGTACTGTCCATTGATATAGTTTTTGTAGAGGTTTTTGTAGAGTAGAGGATTTTGAGTACGATATTATTTCATTTTTTAATATAATTATTTCCAACCTCTGGCTGTTGTTCTGGAGTGATTTGGTCAACTGTAATCTTATAATTTTTTTATTTTGTAGAAAAAAAAAAAAAAAAAAAGATTTTGTAAAATGTAAAATTTTAATTTTTTTTTTTTTTAAAAAAAAAAAAAAAAAAAAAAAAAAATCCTGTTGCGGTTTGGAATATTCAGTGGAATACATCCTCATTGGTTCATTTGCATCATAGCTAAATGCTACATGTACCGCATTTCTGTTATGACACAACAGTCATTTGTCATTATAGTGTTGACGTACACTATAATTACACACAAACATAAAGTTGATATGATGTAACGTGCAAAATCTTTTAAGAAACTAAGGAGCTCAAAGTGATACCTGGTGGCCGCTAGTGTTGATTCTTGAAATTGATTCATAAACCCATTTAAAAACCAACCTTAGCATGTGGTTTGGAGCAGAGTTCAGACTTTGGAGGAAGACATAGTACAGTTTTTATGTTTTAAATGGCAATGATTAAGAGAGTGTATTGTTTATATTCAAGAAAGGAATACTGAATTTTTAGACAAAATGAAATTGGTTTGAGAATGTGACTTATTAATAACAATATTACCCAACTAGTAAAATTTTTATTCCAAAACTGTAAAATAAAAAAATAAAAAA